>PVIH01020169.1:0-11403 GCA_004025045.1 Sigmodon hispidus | reverse complement strand
CATTCCAAAGTGGCTGAACAAGCTTACACTCCCACCAACAATGGAGGAGTGTTCCCCTTGCTCCGCATCCTCTCCAACACAACTGTTTTTAAGAAACTCCCCTGCAGACTCCTTTATCTGCACTTCCATTTATAGAAAAACTACTTCTGCTTTTTTTCCCTCTGCTCTTAAAAACCTCAGGCTTTCCGATGTCCATACCAGATATATTCTCTGTTGGTGACTCTTCTATCTTCTAGATAATTGTTTGGGAAGGTTTTAAGTCATCCTCAATAAACAGTGCTATAGGAATCTGATCCCCAGCTTTTATGAAGCTTTGACTCACAGAGAAGGCAGGAACATGGCTGCCTCACACACTACAGTAGGCTCTACTGCCAAGAGTCTACAGGCAATGCCATGATGTGATAGCTGTTCTTTCTTTTACTCTTAGATAACAGATTCCTATCACCTTGTACATGTGCACACATACATGTGAATCATGCTATAGAAATAATTAAGAACCAGTACTTAAGTATGAATCATTTTATATCTTAGATTTATATAAATAATACTAAGTTAGTCAATTTTGTGATGAGGATACTCCCAGTAAAAGCTAATACACACTGTATCAGTCCTTTCTGCATTTTACTCTTAGGTTTATTTGAAAAGTTTGCAATAAATTGCAATGCTTTCTTAAAGAGAAATGTAACACATTTTCATTCTTCCTTCTAGTAACCATCTTTAAAATATTATTTATTTTTTAGGACATCGAGTATAGGCCAGAGAAAGAACATAAATATGTCAGAGTTCCTTTCTCCAATACTGCTAAGAAATATCCCCGTCATGTAGAACTTAATTCTTTGTGAAATTATAAAACACCGAAAGACAACAAATACTTTGTACCTTTAAAATCCCTTTCTACTTTATTTTATTTTATATGTGGGGTAGTTATGTTTCTATCCTCCCTTTTAAAAGCTTTGAATAAATAAAATTAAGCTTTAGCTTTATTTATGGAAGTTTATATAGTTTATATGTGACTTTCTTGAATAACAAATATAAAAATGAAATATGCAAAATTATGTTGAAGAGTACCATTTTATGTAAATTCAGGGAATTTTTTTAGAAAATGTGATTGACAAGATATCTGTCTGATGACAAGATAATTGTGTTAAAACATAATGAGGATGATTAAAATAATGACAGTGGCTATACTGAATCATGAGTACCACCTAATTATTTTTTCCATTAATTATGAGTAGAAAGTATCAGACAAAAAGCAATTGGGCACATCCGAAAAAGTAAAATGTAGCTACAGAAAACATCACATTGACCTTTATTCTAATAACAAATTATTGCTCTGCTTTTCAAAAAAAATGCCATCAAATATAAAAGTTAAAAGTAACAGTGTGAGGCAATTGGATAGAGAATTTGACATCAGTCTGAAATACATAGTGAGTTCTGGGCTTGCCAATGCTAAATATCAACATTCTGTCTCAAATGGAAAGGGAGGAGGGTGGATGAATGACGGAAAGAAGGAAGGGAGGATGAAGGACAGAGGAAGGAAACAGGAAGGAGGAAGAGGCGAGGAGAGAAGAAAATAAGGAAGAAAGGAAGGAAGGCAATGAAACGGCCTTTGCTATTTTTGTTAAGGCCAACTTCTGTGTTTCCACATATCTACCACTAACCACTCAAGCATAACCAGTTGCTCAGTTTAGATCAGGCTCTACAACAGTACTGAATAACATCACTCTTGAGCATATGCCCAACATATTCTCAATTATATCACAAGAACACTTGCTCAACTATGTTCATAGCAGCTTTATTCATAATGTGCAGAATCTGTTAAAAACCTAAATGTCTCTCAACAAAAATAATGGATTAAGAAAATGTGGTTCATTTACTCAATGGAGTATTACTCAGTGGTAAAAATATCAATGACATCATGAAATTTTGAGGTAAATGGATAGAACTAGAAAAAAAGAATCATTCTGAGTGTGGTAACCCAGCCCAGAAAGTCAAACATGGTACGTACTCACTCAAAAGTTAATATGAGCTGTAATGTAAGGGATAACCATGTTACAATCCACATACCTAAAATATCTAGGTAACAAGGAGGCCCAAAGAGAGGCATGAATTGCACTGAGCTGTGAGGTTTGAGGCTGAATACCACAGCATTTTCTTTCCAAACACAAACCTTGTTACCAGCCTTGGGATTTCAGTCATATTTGTTCATTCAGACATTTCTATACCACCTTAAACTTTTTTCCATTTAATCTTTGTATTCTGACGTCCCATTTTGTTAGATGCAAATATGCAGTCTTGCTCTCCCATTTGTGGATGAAGCTCTATCATATCAATGTTACTGTATGTTTTGACAATTTCACATTTCGATTTTCAACTCTCTCAATTTTCACTGGTTACACATTTGATCATATTTTCCTCTCAATGTTTTTGTCATATTTCTTTATGCTTAAGCAATCAAAGGTGAAGCACTATGGTTGCACCTCCAATTATTAAAATGTATTTAGGTAAAGAAGGGTATTTTTAAATGTTATAACTGGTATATTTGGGGAATAATAATAGCTATGATAATTATGTAAATTTTACTTCAGTAGGGAAATATTGTATTGAATCTGTTTCTTATTATGTTTTATACTTAGACAAATAAAACAATATGGCAACATAAGCAGACATGAGCAACTTCTGTGCAAGATAATTCAGAATGCATGTTCTAATAAACTACATATTGTTAGGTTATTCTGGCTTCTATTCTTCTCTTGTTTCCTTAAAGATGAGTCTGTTATGGTATGTAGTCTTTCTGTGTTCTCTGAATGTCAAGCCATAAGTTCCTTGACTGAAGCTCTGTAAGTTGTATAAAATTCCTACCTCTGTGTATAAATACACTAATGGTCAATAGGACCAAGACAGAAGGTTTGTTCCACTGGGATACTTTTGTAGAAATTCTTGTCTATAGACAATATCGCTTTTCTCTTGATTTCTACAATATCTGTAGCCCCTATCTTAGGATAATTATAATTCCCAATGAATTGTATTATTGATAATTATTTTTTCCGTACTGTGGTGAAATTCACACACATACTTCATTATTTATCTTTGAACCCTATAAACCTAAAGGTTTGACAAAGGGGAAACGTTATAATAAGAACAATTTGTTATTTGCAGCATTCAAGCTGTTATTAGCTTCTGGAAATTCCATTGGTTTTTCTTTTGTTTTTTGGTTTGTTTGTTTGTTTGTTTTGTATTCTTCTACTATCCTTCTACACCTCAGATCTTGTGACAAGTTCCTTCTTCTTATCTATAATAAATGTAATAAATTCTATAATGTTTTGAACTGAACATGTTAAAAACCTGACCCTTATGTTTTATTCTCCTCAGCTGCTTTTATCTCAACAAGTGACTCATTTTAACTTCTAGCATCACAATATAAAGTCCTGGATTCTTTACCTTCTTTTTATTTTTGAAACCTTTGTGGAAGTGACCAGCAATGCTCATCAGATTTTTTTTTTTTTTTTTTTTTTTTTTTTTTTTTTTTTTTTTTTTTTTTTTTTTTTTTTTTTTTTTTTTTTTTTTTTTTTTTTTTTTTTTTTTTTTAGTGATGAGTAAATTCTGTCAATCTCTCACCACTTTTACTATTATTGTTGTTTTAGTTAAGGTTTCTACCAGTGAGAGGAAATGCCATGACCAAAAGGAATCTAGGAAGGAAAAAGTTTATGTGGCTTACATTTCTACATTGTAGTCCATCACTGAGAAAAATCAGGACAGAAACTCTATCAGGGCAGGAACCTGGAGGCAGGAGGTGATTCACAGGTCATGGAGGGCTGCTGCCTACTAGCTTACCCCTTGTGGCTTTCTAAGCCTGCTTTTTTATAGACCCCAGGACCACCTGTCCAGGGATCACACACAACACTCTGAGAACTCCTGCATCAATTACTAATCAAGAAAATACCATGCAGCTGAATCTTATGGGCACATTTTCCCAACTGAAGTTCTCTCTCTTTAGATGATATAGCTTGTGTCGTTGACACAGAAGTAGACAACTCAATTATCTTTATTCAAGAAGCCATTATCCTGTATGTCAACAACTGCAGTGATCACTTTTTTGCTTTCTTGTATCCGCATACATCCTTCCTGTGCACAGTTCACTCTCCACATAGAAGCAGAGTAACTTTGCCCATTTATAGCTGATGGTTTCAAAAAACCCTCCAGTGGCTTCATATTGTGCTTAGTAATATACAGTACACCTTCAGTGGTCACACAAACTCTCTACAATTTATCTGCTTTCTGCCAGTTGCATCTCTTCCTGATCTATCCCCAACCAATGAGTTCTTTGTTCCTGAAAATGATACTACTTTTATTACTTCCTTCAAACAAATCCAGATGTGTCCACACTCTTGGAGAGCTGTCAAACATAGCACCTTTTTTTCAAGACTTATTTTCCCACAAACACCTGCATTTTGCACTTCCTCCTTTTTGTAAGTTTTGTTCAAGACCAAACACTTAAATGAGAGAGACTATCCCTTCTCTCTAAAATTACATCTCCTAAAATCCTTTATTCAATTTCAAAGTTTTTCTTATTAACATTTCTTAACATAGCAGCTATTAGTAAACTTTTGAGTTTTCTTTTTTTTTCCTAGATAAATGTTTTATTAGAGGTCCAATTTCTCAATGTCAAGATTGTCCAATAAAGGTCATGTTAGAGATAGTAAATTGTGATCTGTATTTTAACTAAAGACTGCAAAATAAATGCTTTTTCCAGTATATGATGCTTTTATTTTCTTTGGAATCAAATGGGCTACAATGTAAAATATAGACTTTTTAATGGATATGACTGAGATGTGAACAACTTTTATCTGTTACTTGGTTTTCTACATAAAGAAGTCCTTCAAATTAGCTGTCATCCTCACCCATGATGCTGAGGGCTCACATACAGAATTTATGTAACTATGCTTGATGCCAGTAATGGGTTAAATACCATCTAGGTAGATATCAGGAGATAGGATAACCACAGTCACAGATGCCTGCTTCTTCAGCTGTTCATAGAGGGTGTTTTTATCCTTTAATCTTCCAAATGTACAGTGTCTTTCCATGTATAATTTGCAGCAATATTATATGTGATATGTGAGATTTGGTCATAAACACAGCGAATGTCATCGGTTACTTTTGAGTATTCTACCTAAATTAGAACACAGTCCAACAATGTGCTTGTTTTCCAATTGTGTTTTTTGTTCTAAAATAGTACCTTACACAGCAAGCAGGCAGTGAGTATTACTTGATTAAAAGAATAAAGAGTACCATGTAGAAGGCTTTCTTGGACCCCCAAGTCCCCAAATTATGACTTGGAGAATCAGGATTATTTATGAATGCTCAGCCTTAGCTTAGGCTTATTTCAACAGTTTTTTAAAAAACTTATATTAACCCATTTTTTTATTTACAAAATGAAGTCTTTGTTATCCATGTATTTTCTTGCTCTCCTCTTCCCTCCTCCTAATCCCTCCCAGTAAGTCTTCAGCTTACCCCTCACCTCTCCCAAAAGTGTTCTATGTGCTGCCCGTGATTCACTTACCTCATCTACATACGTCTGCTTCCTACATACATCTGGATCCTGGCTAGCCCATGGATCTCTACACTTTTCTCTTTGTATGCCAGCCCCACCTATCACTTCTCCTGCCTAGCTATTGACCATCCAGCTTTTTATTAGACTAATTAGGTGCCTTAGGCAGGAAAGGTTAAAAAAAAAAAAAAAAAAAAAAAAAAAAAAAAAAAAAAAAAAAAAAAAAAAAAACAAAAAAAAACAAAAAAAAACACATATTTACATAGTCAAACAACAAAACAGAACAGTGTGGAAAAAAAGATTAGATTTCTTTCACTTCAAAGGGCAAAGAATTTCATGTAACCATTTATGGTAATATTAATTAATGTGTAATTAATAAAATAAGCCTGGAATATCAGAGTACATAATTGCCTACAGTCAAGCCATGAAGGTCAGAGAATGGTGACCCATCATTCAGGAAACAGAGATCTTTCTGGATTTCTGTGAATTTAAGGCCTAACAAGCAAGTCTAGCTCACATCTTTAATCCTAACTCTAGGATTATGATACAGTGTTGAATCAGAAAGTAAAACAGCTGGGAGGGGATGATATCTAAGGCAGAGATTCATTCTTTCTGAAGAAAGAACAATTAGGCTGGGGACCTTTGATGATAGCACTTACCCTGTTCAGCCTGAGAAGTTGGCTGAGTGAGAATTGACTGTGGTCTGTTTCCTCTTTCTTATATTTCAGCTTACCCTCAATAAATGGCTCCAGGTTTTTATTATATTTGAATATTCTTTGATGGTTAAGGTACAGTAGTTTCACTAACCTCATAAATAGGCATCTGTTGGTATACTAAAGGGAAATATCCTAGAGAAGCCTATGTTTAAACATATCCAGGTAAAAATTTAAAAAGAAATTATTGAAGATGATTAGCAATTGGCAGTCAACTAGGAGCTAATATATTGCTGGAATCCAGGTGACTGGAAATGCAGGTATGTGGCGCTAGAGAACCTTATAAAAAACCTTTAGAAGTGTTATGCATGTTAGTATCAGCTTCAGATATTTTAAATTCTAAGAGTCTGACAATTACTCATCACAGCACAAATCAAGCCAGACCTTTGCCATTGTTTTACACTCCCATGTTTTATTACTTAATGACCCTTCCCACCAAGGCTAGAAATATCACAAAAAAATAAATTAAAAAAATAACCAGGACTAGGTCATAAGAAGCATAAATAATTTACTATCTATTCTGCATTCTCAATGGTGATAAGAGCAAGCTAAGAGTTATATGAAACTATACCAAGAAACAAAATTTAGTGATAAATCATTTCAATATCATTTGCATTTATCAGAATAATAGAGTTAGGTTCTCCCCTAGGGTCTATGACCTGTGTAATGACAAGTCTTGGCCTCTTTAACTGTGACAGGTATACATCCATTTCTTGGAATGATACTTAAATCCAATCATAAATTGCTTAATTATTACCATAATGTTAATGGTATAGGTCATATATAATTCATACATAAGCTATTCATTGTTGTAGACTGCAGTGTTCACAGATGGATGAGACTGAAGTTTACTTTTTTTCTTAAGCATAATACATACCTGCAAAATGAAAGCTAGTCAGCTGACACGAAGTTTCCAGGTGAGTACCAACTTAATTTCTCCAGGGTTTGACATCAAAAATGTGTTCTCTTTCACTGTAGGTTCTTAAGAGGGACTAGAAAGATCTAAGATCCAGAAGTTGTAGATAACATCAAGGAAATTGTTTTCAGATATAGTGGGAAAGCTTCACATGTGAGTTTATTATGATTATGGATGCATACACAAGCCCTACAAAGCTCCAGACAAACAATATCTTACTATCACCTAAGGAGTTATTGGCATTTGATAGTTAATAGGAGAGAAAGAGCCAGTTTTCTTAATGATTTAACCATTGATATGTAGGCCATATGCCAGGGCAGACCATATTCCCAAAGTTTGTTGTAGAATATTACCTTAACTATGTAAATATGGGTTACATTTGTTTATGCTGCATTTGTTTAACTATGTAAATATATGTTGCTATTTTACTTTGCCTCCCTAAGACATTTGATAGCTCTAACAAAAAGCTGAACAGCCAGTAGTTGGGCAGAGTACAGATAGGCAGGGCTGGTGGGCAGAAAGAATAAGCAAGAGAAGGAATCTAGATAAAAGAAATAGATATAAAGGGGGAAAATAGGAGTCTTCTGGGCCCAGCCAGACAGGGAGGAAGCAAGAAAGTAGGACATACAGAATGAAAGAAAGGTAAAAAGCCCCAAGGCAAAAATAGAGATGAAGAAAACCAGGATAAATGAAGTTATAAGAGCCAGTAGGACATAAGATATGGCTGAGCATTCATAACTAATAAGTTACCATGTCATGATTTGGGGGCTGGCGATAAGGGAATTCTGCTGCAAAGACTAGGTGAGCAATACAAACTGGACACAAGGGAAAAACTAAAAATAATATACAGAAGAAACTTTCAAATTGATCAGAAAGAAATATGAAAGGAGAAGTGCGGTTCTGGAAAGTGTTTGGAAAAGGGGCATTAGCATGCTTACAATACATGTATGGAATTCTCAAAGAATTAATAAGATACCATTTAAGGGAAAAGATTAAAGTTTGATTATTGTATTAATAAATTAATTTCGGGTTCCAGTTCCGCTTCCGGGACCTGGTGTTGTCTGCAGAGTAAGTCCCAGCACACTCTGTAGCAGGCACAGATAAAGTCTGCCTGTCACCATACCCACAGCTGCTGCTGAGGGAATTTGCACAGCTACCCACCTCCACCTCCAACTGAGCGAACAGATAACTACTGGGGTCCCTGAAGGACAGACTCAGACCCCGCCCAGAGAGGTGACAGGAGGCACACAAGCCCAAGTGCCACAACTGACCAGGAGTCACCTAATCGTGAACCACTGAAGCCATGGGCAAATGTCAGTGCAAAAAATTACATAATACCAAGAACGACAAGGTAGCGCCAGAAGAAAGTGGCAATCTTACAAATACAAGACCTGAACTGAGCAATGAAGAGGAAACAGAATAAAAGCAACACCAAAAATTCCTTTTTGATGATCATCGAAGCTCTCAAAGAAGATATAAAAAATAGCCTTAAAGAAATAGAAGAAAATACAAACAAAAAAATGGAAGAGATGAATAAATCTATGAAAGAAACATACCAGGAACTAAAAGCTGAAATAGAAGCAATAAAAAAGGCACAAAATGAGGCAAAGATGGAAATAGAAAATCTGAAGATAAAAGCTGGAACCACAGATACAAGCATAACAGAGTTCAAGAGATGGAAGATAGAATCTCTGAAGTGGAAGACTCAGTAGCTCAAATAGATATATCAGTCAAAGAAAATAGTAAAACTAAAAAAAGCCATAACTCAAAATGTTCAGGAAATCTGGGACACTATGAAAAGACCTAATTTGAGAATAATAGGAATAGAAGAAAGAGAAGAATACCAGCTCAAAGGCACAGATAATGTTTTCAATAAAATCATAGAAGAAAACTTCCCTAACCTGAAGAAGGAAATGCCTATAAAAATACAAGAAGCTTACAGAACATCAAATTGATATGACCCCCCAAAAAAGTCAGTGTGCCACATTATAATCAAGCAACAAAACATACAGAACAAAGAAAAAATTTTAAGAGCTGCAAAAGAAAAGGGCCAACTCACATATAAAGGCAGACCCATCAGAATAACGCCTGAGTATTCAATGGAAACGATTGAAAGCTAGAAGGGCTTGGTCAGAAGTTATACATATGCTAAAAGAGCATGGCTGCCAAACTAGAATACTATACCCTGCAAAATTATCAATCACCATAGATGGAGTAAACAAGGTATTTCAGGGCAAAGTCAGACTGAAAGAATATCTATCTACCAATCCAGCACTACAGAGAGTACGAGAGGGAAAATTCCAACCTAAGGACCCCAGATACACCCATGAAATCACAAACAATCAATAATACCACAGAAGAATACCCCAGAGAAAGGAAATACAAACAAGTTACCACCAAAAATGGCAGGAAATATGAATCAATGGTCACTAATTTCCCTTAATATAAATGGTCTCAACTCTCCTATAAAACATCACACACTAACAAGATGGATACAACAACAGAAGCCATCCTTCTGTTGCCTACAAGAAACACACCTCAACCGCAAAGACAGACACAGGCTTAGAATAAAGGGTTGGGAAAAGATTTTCCAGTGAAATGGTCCTAAGAAACAAGCAGGGGTTGCAATCCTAATATCTAACAAAGTAGACTTTAAGCTAAAAGAAGTTAAAAGGGACCAAGATGGTCACTACTTATTCATCAAAGGAAAAATTGGTCAAGAGGAGATTTCAATCTTGAATATTTATGCCCCTAATATAAGGGCACCTACTTATGTAAAAGAAACACTGCTAAAGCTCGAATCCCACATCAATACTTACACCCTAATAGTGGGAGACTTCAATACCCCACTTTCAACCCTGGATAGATCAACCAGACAGAGTTTCAACAGAGAAATAAGGAGTCTAAAAGAGGTTATGATGCAAACGGATTTAATACATATGTACAGAAGCTTCCACCCAAACACAAAGGAATATACATATTAATCAGCTCCTCATGGAACTTTCTCTAAAATTGACCACATAATTGGTCATAAAGCAAATATCAACAAATACAAAAAAATGGAAATAATGTCTTGTAACAGGGCCTAAAGTTAGAGTTCAACAACATCAAAACCCAAAGAAAGTCTACCAACTCATGGAAACTAAACATCACTCCGCTGAACCATCTATGGGACAAGGAAGAAATTAAGAAAGAAATCAAAGTCTTCCTAGAATTTAATGAAAATGAATCCACAACATATCCAAACTTGTGGGACACAATGAAAGCAGTTTTAAGAGGAAAATTCATAGCGCTAGATGCCTATATCAAAAACCCGGAAAAATCCCACACTAGAGACCTAACAGCTCAGCTGAAAGCCTTAAAACAATTAGAAGCAAACTCACCTAGAAGAAGTAGACGGCAAGAAATAATCAAACTTAGAGCTGAAATCAATACAATTGAAACAAAAAGAACAATACAAAGAATCAATGAATCTAAGAGTTGGTTCTTTGAGAAAGTTAACAAGATAGATAAGCCCTTAGCCAAACTAATCAAAAAACAGAGAGAGAGTGTTCAAATCAACAAAATCAGAAGTGAAAAGGGGGACATAACAACAGACCCCCAGTAAATACAAAGAATTTTCAGATCATATTTTGAAAATCTGTATTCTGCAAAAGTGGAAAACTTAGAAGAAATGGACAGCTTTCTGGACAGGTACCATCTACCAAAATTAAATGAAGATCAGATTAATTACCTAAACAGGTCTATAACCCTTAAGGAAATTGAAGCTGTCATTAAAAACCTCCCCAAAAATAAAAGCCCTGGTCCAGATGGTTTTAGTGCCGAATTCTACCAGACATTCAAAGAAGAATTACTACTGTTACTCCTCAAACTATTTCACACAGTAGAAACTGAAGGAATATTGCCAAATTCCTTTTATGAGGCCACAATCATCCTAATACCCAAGCCACTCAAAGACACAACGAAGGAGAATTACAGACCAATTTCCCTCATGAATATTGATGCGAAAATTCTCAACAAAATTTTAGCAAACCGTATACAACAATGTATAAAAGATATCATCCACCACGACCAAGTAGGCTTCATCCCAGAAATGCAGGGCTGGTTTAACATATGAAAAACTGTAAATGTTATCCATCATATAAACAAACTAAAGGAACAAAACCACATGATCATATCCTTAGATGCGGAAAAAGCCTTTGACAAAATCCAACACTCCTTTATGA
>PVIH01020168.1:0-33255 GCA_004025045.1 Sigmodon hispidus | reverse complement strand
ACGATTCCGACTTCTCTTCTCACCATTCGACAGTTCCACTCTCACACGGCAGCCACATAGTGTTCTTCCATCTAGCTCTCGGACAGCATCAGCGGCATCTCGGGGATCCTCAAATTCAACGAAAGCAAAGCCAGGAGGGTTTCGAGCAACCCACACACTTCGGAGTGGTCCATAATAGCCAAAAGCTCGTTCTAATTCACTCTTGCTCCCATTGTTTCCAAGATTACCTACATACACCTTACAATCTAATGGACAGGAATGACGATGCATTTCGAAATCCTGGGTCCAAAAGCCGAAGCTCAAACACCAACAGCCCGGACAGGCCTACCCGCGCCCTCCTGGATGTGATTAGACAGTCCCTCTCCGCTCCCTGGCGTCCACAAAATGGCCGTGTGTATGTAACTTATGAAGTCACATAATAAAATGAATATTTGGAACCCTTCAACTAACTTCATATCAGCATTCTGTAGAGTTTGTTTGTATGCTCTTGCCCCTACTGTTTCCCTGACCTGAGTTAGCCCCTCTTGACTTGCTTTCCCATTCACTTGAGTTCCTCTCCTCTCCTACCCTCCTCTCTCCTCTCATTCTCTCCCTTCCTTTCTTTCCCTCCTCTCCCCACCTCCTTGAACTCTCATGGGGGCAGGGATTATGGTGTATGCCACCATACCTGATGCATTCCTTTGATTTCCTTAGGTTCTGTCTCTGAAGTAGATGTCTCTAGTTTTTCTTGACTCTGAAAAAAAAAGAAAATTATGGAGGGCTAGATGTGTAGCGATGACAGAGCACTAAGTTTACTAAGTGTGAGGAACTAGATCCCTTCCCTAACACAGGAAAATGAAAAAGGGAAGATATTTTATGCCCCTCCTATAGCTTGCTTTATCATTGTGTATAATGTAATTCTCTCTGACACACAGGATCCTAATACATGAATATTTACTTTTTCTTCTGTTGGTGGACACTAGCCTGCTTCTAGGTTTTCACTACTAATGCTCTCAATGTCCATGTACATTTCTCTAGGGAGTTTCTCCCAGAAAGAAAATAGATATAATACAAGGAGTAGAAATATCTCAGTTTTATAAGAAAAACTAACATCCTTCCTCAAAGAGTTTGTACCAGCTTATATTTCTCCAGAGTATACAAGTTCCTACTGGCTCCCATGTATGTGTTCTTTTAAAATTGCTAAACCTTTATGTTTTAATCAAAACAGTGGCTGTAAAATGGTATTACAGCCACTTTGTTTTTTCAGGAGTTTGTCAAATTTATGTTTTCAAATTTATGACTTTAAGTCATGTCCTTTGATGAGGCCGAGGGAGAGAATTCCAAGTGGGACAAACCATTTGGTTTATCTGAGTCAGGTCAGAGGTTAGTGCAAAAGCAGCATAGATAGGGCACCATGATCTAACTATGAGAGGATCAGTTCCCATGATCCAGTCTAGAGTAATGAAAGGAATGTCTCAGAGTAGTGACGGATAAGAAACATTTTTATCATAGGATCATTAAGAATAAATCACTATCTGACTGATAAAATAAGAAAACAAACACTCCTTAAAAATGGTCTCTGACTCTGTCTCCATTAAGCTGCATATCTCTACACTGCTGCATTCTATACATACTACTACATATTTCTTCATATACATATGGTCATACATCTTTATATTCAGTTACATCTATTTTCACATGTCTACACATCTTTTTTTACATGCATTTCTTTTCTACATCTCCTTTTTATGTAGTTCCATCTTCCTTGCCTCCACATAGTTATAAATCTTCATACAGCCATAGCTATTCATCTCTTAAACATAGCTCTCTCACCATATAACACTTTACACTGTTCCTACACACTCTCATGCAGCTCTTTGCATAGTTCCTATACATAGCAACAGCTCTTTCACACAGCTTTATCTCTCACATACTTACTCACATATCCTTCTGCATCATTCATTCACTCTTAGCTCATTCATTTTCTTATCCATTCATTCTCTCACATATCTCTCACTCTCTCTTTAGGATTTTTCATCTTTCATTCAGCACATAAACCCTCACATTCTGCATAGCTTCATCCCTACATTGTGCTGTTCTTACACACTCTCATTCATTCCCCCTTCTCTCTTCTCCTCTAGGTTGCTGCTGCTCTCCTGCTTCTTTAGCCAAACTCTGGACAATTATATGCTACATTTTTAGGGCCCAACCCATTCTTATAACATATGAAGTCATACAGTTTTTCTTAGGCTACTAAGGTCACAAAAACCAGCCATTGTAAATGCTTGGCCTTGCAGATTTTTTTCCCCAGACACATAATGATATTGAAATTCAGGACTGAACAATAACTATAGCAATTTGAACTTTCAGTGGTCATGGTATGTGCAGAAAGTCAACTATTGCTAGGGGATAAGTCTCAAAACATCCTGGCCTTGATTTAGCAATAAACAACATTTAAGGATAAGGCTTTGTGTATTTTCTGCAGGAGCAATTTAGTCCATTTGAATTTATTCAGAAGTCTAAAATTAGTTGTCTTTGAGACTAAAAATACTGTTACTTTCCTGTGTCAGTAAAGAATAATAATCTGATATATTTATATACATCAGAATTATATGGATTAAAAAGAAATAAACTTTCCTGATTACCCACAACTATAAGTCTGGCCAAAGATTTAAAACACACTATCAATGGGCTGTGGAAAGAACCCTACAGCTGTTCTTATTAGGGAGGCATATCAGTGGCACCTGAGAAAGAACATGCAATATCTATCTTTCTGAGTCTATGCTTTAATATTCTTTAAGTAAGTAAAGTTTGCTATCTTTGGTAGTTAGATTCTGAGGCTGGCACCTGATAAAGTATACTGCTACCTGGTCTTCATATTTTTTCTGCAGTCTTTGCCTTCATTAAAATGTAGACTAGTAGACTGTCCTATCTTGGTGTTAACCAATAGAATTCTATAGAATGAATTGTCTTAGTTAGAGTTTTTATTACTGTGAAAAGACACATGACCACAGCAACTCTTATAAGAAAAACATTTCATTGAGGAGGCTTGCTTAGAAAAAAAATCAGTCCATTATCATCATGGTGGGGAGTATGGTGGCATGCAGGCAGACATGGTACTGGAGAAATAGCTGAGAGTCCTACATCTTGCTGGCAACCAGAAATCAACTAGTAATATGAAGTTTCTGGCTTGGACTGGCCCCATGGTTTGGTCCTGCCTACTGCTGCTTAGACCTCTCCCGGGAATGACTCAGATGCTTATATTAATTTCATTTTTCTTGGCCTATGGCTCAGGCATATTTCTGACTAGCTCTTGCATCTTAATTCAACCCATTTCCATTAATCTGTCTTTCCATGTGTCACGTGGCTTACCTATGTTACTTTTACATGTTGATTCTTGGGCGGCTGGAGGGTGCCTCCTTTGAGTCTGCCCTCTTTTCCCTATCTATGCTCCTTCCCCAGCCCCCCACCCGCTTCTAAGATGCCTGCCATAGGCCAAGACACTTCCTTTATTCACAGCATACAGAAAGACATCCCACATCATCAACTAACTGTCACACTGAGGGAAACTTGAGCAAAAGAGACCATAAAGCCCACCTCCACAGTGATACACTTCCTCTAACAAGGCTATATCTCTTAATAGTGCCACTCCCTTTGGGGGTCATTTTCTGTCAAACTACCACAAGGATGTTATATCAGCTTTAGTCCTACTCTTTAAAAGAGCTGCCAGGGTCTGATTTCTATCTCTCCAAATAAGATTTGACCAATTACACACAATTCTTTTTCAGCAGGGAGTGCCTCTTACTAAATATGTACAGCCTCTTGTCATCATTTCCCTAATATAATATAAAAATTATATGCATATCATTTACATTGTATTTGGCATTGCATGTAATCAAATGATATCTAAAATATGCAGGAGGATGTGCATAGGTTATATGTAGATAATTAAAGCCAGTCTTGTTAGCATGTGATTGCAATTACATTGGAGACCAGTGGAACTTTACAGTTTCTTAAAGTTCAGTTCAATAAACCCACAGAATCATGATAGATAATGTAATGGTGATAGGTTTAGAATAGTAAGTTTTGGAGCTAGAGACATGGCTCAGTGATTAAAAGCACTGGATGCTCTTCCAGAGGTTCTGAGTTCATTTCCCAGCATGCACATGGTAGCTCACAACTGTCTGTAACTCCAATTTCAGGGAATCTGACAAGTGCACATAAAATAAATTCAAACAAATTATTAAAAATGGAGTAGAAAGTTTTAAGGTGGTTTGTTATGCAGTAACAAGAGAACTAAAATGCAAGAATAAAAAATAAATGACATCAAAACATAGTGGCACACACTAGTTTCTAGTACTTGTGTCTACCTGCACACCACCATGCTTCCTGCCTTGATGATAATGGACTAATCTCTGAACTGTAAGCCAGTCTACTTAAATGTTTTTTCTTATTAAGAGTTGCCATGGTTATGATGTCTCTTCAGAGCTATAGAACACTATGACAGCATAGATACTTTCAGGCATCAGGGCTTAATTCCTCTGGAGAACTCAAGTGGAAAAAGATGCTTATACACAGAAATATGATACCATCCACCTATCTCACAGGGATGCTTCAGGGTTTATCAAAATAATGTCTGTTAAACTCTTAGAAGAAACACTAAATGCAGCACTCTAAGAAAATGCCAAGTTTCTGATTCATTCTGATTAGATTTAGAGTTTGTAAAATGTTTATTTTTTCAAAATAAAAATAATGTGCCACTTTAAAAATCTGCAATGCAAATGAAACTATTCAGAAATATGACTCATAGAGTCAAATTAACATTTAGGACACATATTCATTCTTTGTTTTTTAATACACACAGTTTTTGAAAACAAGTAATATCTAGAAGTTTACACCTGTTTTCCCCAAGGTAAGATCTGGCTATGTAGCCAAGACTCATTTGCTTTATACATGTATACCAAACTGGCCTTAAACTCATAAAAATTCTGCTTCAGCCTCCCTGAATACTGGGATTATAGGCATGTATCATCATGCCCAGATAGAAGTTTAAAACTTAACAAAAAGCCTTGTCTTTGGCATTAATGAGCACATAAGCTTTTGATGTTGAAAGGGATTTGTAGGTACACATTGAGACCTAAAAGCTAGAAAAGATTTGATGGATGCAGGACAGAATCAAGGATTTTAGACTTGTGTATAGCTAAATATCTTAGTTTTTCCTGCACCTGTGCTGTTCATCTTGAAAATATGCTATTTTGGGGTTGAATAAACTGTCCTTTCCTATAAACTATCTTTTCACAGTTAAGAAAAATTGGCTAGAATAAGTGAGGAAACAGGAACATGGCTAACACATTTTGTAGTTAAATTATGGTATTATTAATTCATTAAATAAACAACTTCTGAGAACCTGGTTAAATCTGTTGTCAAGCTGAACTCATCTTAATTTCTTTTATTTACTTTGTAAAAAGAATATTGGATATGAAAATCAGACATAATTACCATAGGCCCAATATCTTTTTAATATTCCACAAAGCCAGTCATTACACATGCAAGTCAGTAAACAAAGATGACTGTTGGGCAAAAGAAAACCTGCAAGATAACTGCTGCCTGATGCCCTAAGCATGTTCTAATGTAATTTGAGAATCCCATGAAATCCCATACAAGCTTTACTGGAAGAGCTGTTTTGAAATAGTTTGAAATGATCTGTAAATAGTTTTAGATAGCTTGTAGATTAAGACCAATATCTTGAAGCACATCTCGAAATTCTGGCCATATTAAACAGGTGCAAAATATCAGGCTCAAAAATGGATGTAGTAACAAACAAAGTAGGTTAGAGTAGAATGGTGTGACTTAAGGAGCACCTGACAGGTTTGCTTGCCCAACATTCTCTTTTCCCATTCCATCACATGTGTGAAGTTCTTTTATTATAAATTGGAGCCATAGAACTGAACAGCTAACTGTTTGGGGAAGTAAGTAGAGGTGATCAAGAAGGGAGCAATTGCTGTGGAAGGAAGGTGGTATTGTCAGGTGGTCAGTCCAGGTTTCTTCCATCACTCATCTTTTTTATTTTGGATATTAAATCAGCATTTTTAAAAATTTTTGCTACCTTACAGGTTCTTTGCATATATATCATGGCTTCCTGTTTTGTATCTGTATGAAATGCCTGTGTGTTTGGATCCCACTCTCTCTAGAGGAACACTTGAGCCAGTCTTGATGTTGGGGTGCAGAAGCTGGATCTGCCAGGAGTAGATGCTGAACTGAGCAATATTGGGACCTTGGGACCCTGAGACCTCCTGCCCATGCTGGGGGAATGAGGAGATGTGGAGAAGAGAGAGTGACTGGAGGGGATGGGAGGGGGACGGGACCTTGAATAAGGATATACATGGATATATGTGACTTTATTCATAATAAAAAATTAAAAAAAATACAGATGTGCAAGCACCTCTGTAGCATGGAAAGAGGGACAAGGAGATGATGAATGTGGAGGGATATCAACCAAAATGGAATATGCTTGCAAACTCCACGTGAAAAAAAGTATTCTGTGAGTTAATTTTATGAATTAAAAATTTAAAAACCCACACAAAAAAGAAATGCCTGTGTGTGCAAATGTGTACCATGTATCCACATTTATGTGTTTCTTGTGCATTGTTAGCTCTTTTTCTTCTTTTAATATATTAATTTACTTAAATTTTTTTTAACATACCCACCACTGTTCTCCATCCCTCCTTCCCTTCCTCCCAGTCATCCCCCAGCTTCTCCCCACCCCATTCCCCCATCCTTCCCTCAGAGAGGACTCTCAAGGTGAGTCAATGCAGTCTGACATATCCAATTGAAATAGGACCAAGCCAGTCCTACCAGTATCAAGGCTGAGCAAGATGATCCTCTGTAGGGAATGGGCTCCAAGAAGCCAGTTCATGCACCAGAAATAAACTCTGGTCCCTCTGCCAGAGGCCCCTCAAACTGCTCACCCCATTCAACTGTCATTCACATTCAAAAGGCCTAGTTCAGTCCCATGTAGTTACCTCAGCTGTCAATCCAGAGTCAGTGAGCTCCCAATAGCTCAGGTCATCTGTCTGTATGGGTTTCCTCATCATGATCTTGACCCCTTTGCTCATATAGTCTCTCCTTCCTCTCTTTGGCTGGACTGGGAGTTCGACTCAGTACTTAGGTATGGATCTTTGCATCTGCTTCCAAGTTTCTATGATGACAATTAGGGTGGTCATCAATCTGATTGCAGGGGAAGGTCAATTTAGGCACCCTCTCTACTATTTCTTAGAACCTTAGTTGGGGTCATGTTTGTGGATACTTGGGTATTTTCCTAATGCCAAGTTACCCCTAAACGACACCCTCTGTCAAGGTATTTATTTCTTTGTTCTCTATGTGTGTCCTTTCTCCAACTCAACCATCTCATTCCTCACATTTTCTTCCCACCTCTCCTTACCTTCTTCTCCCCAAGGTTCCAATATATTCAGGAGATCTCTTTTTTCCTTTCCCAGAGAGAGCCATAGATGTCTCTCTTAGGTTCTTTTTTGTTACCTAGCTGCTCAAGGGTTGTGAAATGTAGCCTGGTTATCCTTTGCTTTACATCTATAATCCACCTATAAGTGAGTACATACCATGTTTTTCTTTTGGGGTCTGTGTTACCTCACTTGGGATGATATTTTCTAGTTCCATTCATCTGTAAATTTCAGGATGTCTTCATTTTTTTTTTTACTCCTCAGTAGTATTCATTGTGCAAATACACATTTTAAAAATTAATTCTGCAGTTGAGGGGCATCTGTTGTTACGTCCCTTTTTCATTTCTTCATGTTAATTTGATATTCTCTCTCTGCCTTTTGATTAGTTTGGATAAGAGTTTGTCTATCTTGTTGGTTTTCTCAAAGAACCAACTCTTTATTTCATTGATTCTTTATATTGTTCTTTTTGTTTCAATTTTATTGATTTTGGCCTCGAGTTTGATTATTTCCTGCTTTCTTACTTCTAGATGAGTTTATTTCTTTTTGTTCTAGAGTTTTCAGATATCTTGCTAAGTGGCTTGTATGAGATTTCTCCAAATTCTTTTTGTAGGCACTTAGTGCTATGAACTTTCTTCCTGATTCTGCTTTCATTATGTTCCATAAGTGTAGGTGTTGCGGATTTAGTTTTATTGAATTCTAGGAAGCTTTTAATTTCCTTTTTTTCTTCCTTGTCCCAGAGTTGGTTCAGTTGAGAGTTTTCAGTTTCTGTGAGTTTGTAGGCTTTCTGTGATTTGTGCTGTTTTTGAACTCTAACTTTAGGCTGTGGTCATCTGATAGAATACAAGGGGCTATTCCTATTTTTTGAATCTATTCACATTTGCTTTGTGACCAAGTATGTGGTCAATTTTAGAGAAGGTTCCATGGGGTGCTGAGAAGTTATATTTTTTTGTTTGGGTGGAAAATTCTATATTTATCTATTAAGTTTCTTTGAGTCATAATATCTGTTAGATCCCTTACATAATATCTGTTAGATCCCTTATTTCTATATTAAGATTCTGTCTGGCAGACCTATCCATTGATGAGAGTTGGGTGTTTAGGTCTCCCACTATTGGTACGTGTTTCTCTTACATATGTGTGTGTGCTCTTCTATTTGGGGCATAAATGTTCAGGATTGAGACTTCATCTTGATGGATTTTTCATGATATAAATATGTAATGTCCTTCTAGATCTCTTCTGATTGATTTTAGTTTAAACTATTTTGTTAAATATTAGAATAGCTATACCAGCTTACTTCTTAAGTCCATTTGATTGTAATGTCTTTTCCCAACTTTTTACTCTGAGGTAGTGTCTATCTTTGTGGTTGGCATGTGTTTCTTCTATTCAGCAGAAGGATGGGTACTGTATTTGTATTTATTCTGTTAGCCTGTATCTTTTTATAGAGGAATTGTGACCAATGATATTAAGGGATATTAATGACCAGTGATTGTTAATTCCTGTTATTTTTGGTGTGTGTGTGTGTGTGTGTGTGTGTGTGTGTGTGTGTGTGTGTGAGAGAGGAGAGAGAGGGAGAGAGAGAGAGAGAGAGAGAGAGAGAGAGAGAGAGAGAGAGAGAGAGAGAGAGAGAGAGAGAGAGAGAGAGAGAGAGAGAGAGAGAGAGAGAGAGAGAGAGAGAGAGAGAGTTTCCCTTTTCCCTTCTTTGGGATTTCCTGCTGTGGGATTATCTATTGCTTGTGTTTTCATGGGTCCTAACTTCCTTAGGTTGAATTTTTTTTCCTTATAATGCTTTCTGTCAGGCTGGATTTGTGCTTAAGTATTGCTTAAATTTGTTTGTGTCATGGAATATCTTGTCTTCTCCATCTATGGTGATTGAGAGTTTTGATGGGTATGGTAGTCTGGGATGGGATCTTTGGTCTTTTAGTGTCTGTATTATATCTAGGACCTTCTGGCTTTCAGAATCTCCACTGAGAAGTGGATCTGCCTTTATAAGTTACTTGCCCTTTTTCCTTTAACGCTCTTAATATTCTTCCTTTATTCTGTATGTTAAGTAGCATGATTATCATGTGGCAGCAGACTTTTTGGGTGGTCTAGTCTATGTCTGTAAGCTCCTACCTTTAGAGGCATTTTCTTTTTAAAAAAATATATATGAATTTTATTTTAAAATATTAAAATAATTTTGAATTTTTATTAGATTATATGCTCTAAAATTTCTTCAAGAGCTTTAGACATTCTTTTGACAGTTTCTTTTCTTGTTATGCTGTATCATTTTATTTTTTTCTAGTTGGCACAGAGTACAGTATATACTTACTTCAACTTTGGTATAATGCTATCTTCTTTTTTTATTATTATGAATAAAGAAGTCACATTTTCTATCCTTGTATATCCTTAATCAAGGTCCCTTCCCCCTCTCACCACATCAGGTCATTCTTTCTTCTCCACATCTCTCCAACCCTGCCATGGGCAGGTGATCCCAAGGTCCCAAGGTCCCTAGTTCAGCCTCCACTCCTGGCAAATCCAGTTTTCTCCCCCCAACATCAAGACTGAGTCAGGTGTTCCTCTAGGGGGAGTGTGATCCAAGGAGTCAGTCCAAGGTGTTCTGGCATTTTCTTCTTTAGATCAGAAAAGATTTTTGTGGTTATTGTTGAATATATTTTCTGTGCCTTTGAGCTGGTCTTCTTCTCCTCTTTTTCTTCCTCCTCTGCCTCCTTTTCGTCCTATTCCCTTTTCTATCCCAATTATTCTTAGTTTTATTCTTTTCATGGTATCCCAGATTTCCTGGACATTTTGTGTTATGACTTTTTAGGCTTTAGTGTTTTCTTTGACTGATAAATCTATTTTTTCTATTGTATCTACCACGACAGAGATTCTCTCTTCCATCTTTTGCAGTCTGTTGGTTATGCTTGTATCTGTAGTTCCAGTTCATTTGTTCAGGTTTTCTATTTCCAGCATTGCTTTGGTTTGTGTCTTCCTTATGGTTTTTATTTCAATTTTCAAGTCTTGAACTTATTCCTTTACATGTTTGATTCCTTTTCTTGGTTTTCTTTAAAGAATTTGATGTGGAGAAGAGAGAGTGACCTGAGTGGGTGGGAGGGGGAAGGGACCTTGAATAAGGATATACACAGATAGAAAATGTTACTTTATTCATAATAAAAAAAGGAGAGAAAAAGGCATATTCTTAAATCAAAAAAAAAAAAGAATTTGTTGATTTCTTCCCATTTTTTTTGTTTGTCTTTTCCTCTATTTCTTTAAGGGAATTTTTCAGTTCCTCTTTAAAGGCTTGTATCATCTTCATGAAGTTATTTTTAAGGTCATTTCCTCTGCTTTTTCTAAATTGGAATGATCCAGTCTTGCTGTTGTCAAACCGCTAGGTTCTAGTGGTGCCATATTGTTCTTTATGTTGTTGAATGTATTTTTCCCCTGTCGTTTACCCATATCTTCCTCCAATAGGTGAAAGTGATGCCTGTGTTTCTTGGTTCAACAGATGTTCTTGGTGCAATTGGAGCTCTTGGTGAAATTGGAGCCAGTGGAGTCTGTGTCTCAGGGAATGGTTGAGATCTCCAGGAGATAGAAGGGTTTGGGAGATGGAGTGGGGCTTCTAGACTAGCAGGATCCAATGAGGATGGTGACAGGCTTACTCACAGAGGTTCTGCTTGCTTACCTGCAGCTGGAGCTGCTATGGGGTTTGTGCCTTGTAACCCAGACCTGGAGGATGGCCTGGCTGGCCAGCTGGGAGGAGGGAAACTCACTTCTCGTGATAGGGCTCTCCAGAGTCTGTCCTTCCATTTCTTTAGAGACAAAGGTATGGAGGCTTTTAACTAAAGCTCATTTCATTTAAATGCAGTTAATTTCTAAAACAAGTCATTGTTTTTCCACGTATGCTTTGTTTAAGCTGTGGTTCTCATGAACTATGCAAAACTTTTCTGTTTTGCAACTAAAAATTAGTCAAATGTACTGTTCTGTGGACTTAACTTATTTGTTTGCTTAAGTAAGAACTGTTTAGCTATTTTGCAGCAAATGAATTTTGTGGCATTTTTTTTTCTAATTTAAAAGACTTTTTTACATACCAAACACAGTTCCCCTTCCCTCCCATCCTCCCATTCACTTCCCACCCCACCCCACCCCCATCTGCTCTTAAAAGAGGATAAGGCCTCCCATGAGAAATCAATCAAGTTGAAACAGGACCAAGCTTCCCCCAACCCCCTGCATCAAGGCTGAGCAAGGCATCCTTCTATATGGAATGGGTTCCAAAAAGGCAGTTCATGTACCAGAGATAAATTCTGATCCCACTGCTAGAGTCCCCACCAACTGCTCAAGCCACACAACTGTCACCCACATTCAGAGGTCCTAGTTCAGTCCCATGCAAGTTCCCTAGCTGTGAGTCAGAGGCACTGAGCTCCTAATAGCTCCGGTCAGCTGACTCTGTGGATTATCCCCTTATGATCTTCCTCCTCTCTTTGACTGGATTAGGAGCTTGGCCCTGTGTTTAGCTGTGGGTCTCTACATCTGCTTCTGATAGTTGCTGCATGAAGGTTCTATGATAACAATTAGGGTGGTCATCAATTTGATTACAGGGGAAGGCCAGTTCAGGCCCCCTTTCCACTATTGCCTGCAGTCCTAGCTGGAATCATCCCTGTGGAGTTTCCCTAGCACCAGGTTTCTCCCTAACCTTAAAATGGTTTCCTTCTCCCTAACCTTAAAATGGTTTCCTTTGTCAAGATATCTATTTTGTTGTTTTACCTCTCAATTTCCCTCCCCCCAACTCTAACATCTGTTCCCTCATGTTCTCTTCCCATCTCCCCTTACCCTCCCCACATGCTCCCAATTTACTCAGGAGATCTCTATTTCTCTTCCCAGGGGCATCCACGGTTGCCTCTCTTAGGGTTCTCCTTGTTACCTAGCTGCTCATGGGTTGTAGATTGTAGCCTGGTTATCCTTTGCTTTATGACTAATATCAGTTTATGAGTGAGTACATTCCATGTTTGTCTATCTAGGTCTGGACTACCTCACTCAGGATTATTTTTTTCTTGTTCCATATTAAAGCAAATGAATTTTAATAAAACTGTTTTGTTCCTACCCCAGTGGTATATATCAAAAGTCTTAATTTGTCCTCCTTAATTTTTTATCTGAACAAATTTTATAAGAGAGAGGAAGTAGAGCAACATTACTTTCTAGAGAATTATAATTTGATATGTAGTCTCTTATAAAATATTTTATAAAGTATTCTATCATATCATTCTTCATCCAGCCTTAATAATTCCTGAAGCATAAATTTAAATGACTCATAAGAAATATATTGACTCTCAGTATAGATAGGATAAAAATGCATGACAGTATGAACCTAAAGTAGACTTGAAGATAGACCGAATGGACCACTTTAAATAAAAGAACATAAGATTACTGCTGCCAGGCATACATAAATCACAGGCCTACAATCTCTTTTGCATATCGTGCCATACTAGTCATTATGGTATTAGTCATTATTATATTTCTATTTTATGTTGTACAACTTGGTAAGACTTTTGATAACTTTTTATGCCAGCAGCCCATGTGCTACCATCTAGTACTATGAAAGGTAGCCAGGCTAGCCAGAAAAGAAGATATGTTCTATGATCTATGTGTGGTATCTGATTGTATATATATATATATATATATAAAATATATGTATGTATTATTGTTATGTATATCTATATACCCATCTACATAAATATAAAATGTTTGTGGTTTTAATTTACATTTATCTAATGGCTAATGATGTTGAACATTGTTTCATATGTTTATTGACCATTTATGTGTCTTTGTCCAGTAATATCTATTCATATCCTTTGTCTATTATTTTTTGAGATAGGGTTTCTTTAGTACTGGTTGTACTGGGATTTCCTAGGTAAATCAAACTGACCTTGAACTCACAGAGTTTCTTTTTGCCTCTGCCTTCTGAGTGCTGGGATTAAAGATGCATGTTACCACACCCAGCTCCTTTGCCCATTTTCTTTTCTTCTTTTTTTATTTTTATAGAATAAAGTCTAATTTTTTATCCATGTATCCCCTTGTTCAAACTCCCTTCCCCTTCTCAACCCCTCCCAATCAGTCTCTTTTCTCCCCATTCCCTCATCCCCTCTCCAGAAAGGGCAAGAGGTCCCAAGGTGAATTAGTTCAGCATCCACTCCAGGCAAGTCCGATTTCCTCATCCTAATATTAAGACTGGGTTAGGTGTTCCTCTGGAGGGAATGGGCTCCAAGATGCCAGTCCAAGGTGCTTCAGATCTCAAGCTGTTCAGTGGTTGTGGTTTGCAGCTTCGGTGTTCTTTGCTTTTTGTTTAAAGTCCATTAATGAGTGAGTACATCCCCTGCCAATCTTTCTGGGTTTCTGACACCTCGCTCAGGAGGACATTCTCCAAATCCATCCATTTGCCTGAGAATTAGATATACCACAGTTTGCTAACCTATTCTTCAGTTGAGGGGCATCTAGGTTGTTTCTAGGTTCTTGCTATTATGAATAATGCTGCTATGAACATAGTTGAGCTAATGCTTTTGGGGTGTGAATGTGCATCTTTAGGGTATATGCCCAATACTGGTATTGCTGTATCCTTGGGGAGATTGATTTCCAGTTTTCTGAGAAACCACCATACTGCATTCCAGAATGGTTGAACAAGATTTTGTAGGCTTTCTGTGATTTTTGATGTTGTTGAACTCTAACTTTAGACCATGGTGGTCTGATATGATACAAGGGATTATTTCCATCTTTTGTATCTGTTCATATTTGCATTATGACCTAGAATGTGGTCAATTTTAGAGAAAGTTCCATGGGGTGCTAAGAAATATGTATATTCCTTTTCGTTTGGGTTGAGAGTTTGGTATGTATCTACTAAGTCCATTTGGGTCATAACATCTGCTAGATTCCTTATTTCTCTGTTGAGTTTCTGTCCAGTTGGCCTATCCCAGGGTAAAAGTGGGGTATTGAAGTCTCCCACTACTAGAGTGTGGCATTTGATGTGGGGTTTAAGCTTTAGCAGTGTTTCTTTTACATATGTAGGTGCCCTTGTATTAGGGACATAATTATTCAGGATTGAGATCTCAGCTTGATCAATTTTTCCTGAGACTGATAAGTAATGTCTGTCTTGGTCTCTTTTGATTGATTTTAGTTTTAAGTATACTTTGTTAGATATTAGGATGGCAACCACAGCTTGTTTCTTGGGGTCATGTGATTGGAAAATCTTTTCCCAACCCTTTACTCTGAGCCTGTGTCTGTCTTTAAGGTTCAGGTGTATTTCTTGTATGCAGCAGAAGGATGGCTTCTATTTGTTTATCCATTGCTTTAGGGTGTGTCTTTTTATAGGTGAATTAAGCCCATTGATATTAAGGGATATTAATGACCAGTGATCAATATTTCCTGTTATTTTGGTGGTAGCTTGTGTGTGTGTTTCCTTTCTTTGAGACTTTCTTCTGTTGGATTATCAATTGTTTGTGGTTTCATGGGTGTATCTGGGATCCTTAGGTTGGAGTTTTCCCTCTAGGGCTTTTTGTAGAGCTGGATTTGTGGATAGGTATTGTTTAAATCTGGTTTTGTCATGAAATTTCTTATTTACTCCATCTATGTTGATTGATAGTTTTGCTGGGTACAGTAGTCTAGGTTGGCATCCATGCACTTTTAGTGTCTGTATAATATCTGGCCAGGACCTTCTTGCTTTCATTGTTTCCATTAAATAGTATGGCGTTATTCTGATGGCTCTGCCCTTTTCTTTTGCAGCTCTTAAAATTTTTTCTTTGTTCTGTATATTTTGTGGCTTGATTATTATGTGGTGAACAGACTTTTTTGGGGGTCCAATATATTTGGTGTTCTGTAAGCTTCTTGTATTTTTATAGCATTTCCTTCTTTAGGTTGTGAAAGTTTTCCTCTATGATTTTATTGAATATATTATCTGTACCTTTGAGCTGGTATTCTTCTTCCATTCCTATTATTCTCAGGTTTGGTCTTTTCATGGTATTCCAAATTTCTTGAACATTTTGTGTTATTTTTTTTGTTTGTTTGTTTTTAGTGTTTTCTTTGACTCACATATCTATTTCTACTATTGAGTCTTCCACTCCAGAGATTCTCTCTTTCATGTCTTGGATTCTGTTGGTTATTCTTGTATCTGTTGTTTCAGTTCTTTTCTTCAGATTTTCTGTTTTTATCTTTGCCTCATTTTTTGCCTCCTTTATTGCTTCTATTTCAATTTTTAGTTTTTGTAATGTTTCTTTCATTTGTTGGTTTTCCTTTTCTTGTTTTTCTTTCCAGAATTTATTCACCTTTTCCAATTTTATATTTGTATTTTTTTCTATTTCTTTAAGGGAATTTTTTTATATCCTCTTTTAAGGCTTCTACAATCTTCATAAAGGTGTTTTTGATGTTGTTTCCTTGTGTTTCTGTAGTGGGATTATGCTGGTAATGTAAATATTTGTCTCGCCTATGGGTTTATTAAAAGCTGATTGGCCAAAAGCAAACAGAAAGTGTGGGTGGGGCTACCAGGCTAAGAAAACTCAGGAACATCTCACAGCAGCAGAGACAGAGACCACACAGATGCCAGACACAGATTCCAGAGTTGTAGGAGCTGCCAGGAGATGCAGAAGAAATGTTGCTCTGAGAAAAGGTACCAAGCAGCAAGGCTGAACAAGATGGGTTAGATTGAGCACAAGGGCTAGCAAGTTATATGCCTAGGCCCTAGGTCAATCAACATAAAAATAATATAAACCTGTGTGTGATTTATTTGAGGCTAAGTGGGGCTGAGAGTGAGACTAAACCTTTGGTCCAGGCCCAGAAAATCTGGGCCAGAACCATTTACAATAGTTTCTCCTTCATTGCTCTGTTCAGGTCTTGGTATTGTAGAACCACCAGTTTCTTCTGGAGTTGCCTTGTTGTTCTTTATATTGTTATATGTATTTTTGCACTAGTGTCTGCCCATGGCTTCAATGGTTCACTCTTAGCTCCTAGTCAGTTGTGGCTACAGTGGTTGTGTGTCTTTTGTCTGCTCTGGACACGGGGTCTGCATGATCTCTGATTCCACTCTGTACTTGAGTCCTCAGTTCGAAGAGGTCTGTCTATGATGATGCAACTCGTCCTGGAGGTGGGGACTTGCCGTGGGAAGTCCCTCCTGCCCCTGTGTTTCTAGGGATCTCTGGAGAAGGTCTGTCCCAGCTTTAGTCTAGGGCCTGACTGCTGCAAGTGAGAGAGAAAGCGTGAGGTCAGAGCTGTGGTTGTGTCTCCGGCCCTGGAGAGGAATTCTCCCCAGGTGGCCCAGGAGCTGGAATCTGCTCACCTCTGAGTCCACTCTAGACACGGGTCCACAGTTCAAAGGTGTCCATCTATCTCCTTTGCCCATTTTCAATTGGATAATACTTTTGAAAAAAATTATAAGGATATTTTGTATTCTAAATGTGAATTTATTATTGGATCTATAACTTGTTCTCTTATTCTGTGAGTAGTCTTTCTGTTATCTTTTAAATTAAAAATATTGTAGCTGAATGCGGTGACACATGCCTTTAATCCCAGCATGGGGGTGGGGGGGCAGAGTAGGCAGATCTCTGAGTTTTAGGTGAGCCTGATCAACAAAGACAGGACAGCCAAGGCTACACAGAGAAACCCTGTCTCATTCCTCCTTCCAAATATTTATTGTATGTATATGATGTTTTTATGTGTGTATATGCATACTTACATGCCACAGCACACACATAGATAACGTTCTCTCCTTCTGTCTGTATATTGGTTCTGGAAATTAAACTCAGATCATCAGGCTTGAGGACTTCACCTGCTGAGCCATTTTCCCAGCCTTCTTCCCACCATCTTAATAGTGTCTATTGAAATATAAGGCTTTTCATTTTGTGGAAATGCAATTTACACATTTTATTATTTGTTGCTTGTAATTTTGGCAAGATTTCCAAGAAGCTGTTGCCAAATTTAATGTCATAAAGATTTCTGCCTAAGTTTTCTTTTAAGGGTTATTTACTGTTAACCTTTACATTTAGGTTTCTGGTCCATATTTACTTAATTTTTGTATATAATAAAAAATTAGATGTCAATCTCTTTCTTCTTTGGAGAGTGTTATCATTCAGAACTTCCTGAGTACTAGGGAAGTTCTATTCTAGCACAGATAACTAATAAAAAGCTGTACCATTGAAGAGTCCTATCCCAGTCAATTGTTTACTATTTGTATTGGTTACATTGCCATAATAAAAATTCGATGACCAAAACCAACTTACATAAGGAAGAGTTTATTTTGTCTTATGATCCCAGAAGGAGAGTTTATAATGGCAGGGAGGCATGAGGGTAGGCAGCTAGGGCAGGAATCTAAGTGATCACAACTTTATCCTCATGAAGAAAGAGAGTGCGAACTATAAGATGGACCAGACTGCTGTAGGACTATGCTATTGTACAGTCAATATTGCAGTGATGACAGCAAGATGCAGAGGAAGCAGGATGAGAATGTCGCACTGAGGAAAAAGGTACCAAGTCATGTGGCTAAACATAAAGAGAAATATGGGTTAACATAACGTATAAGAGCAAACAAGTAATAATCTCGAGCCATAGACCAACCAGTTTGTAATTAATATAAGCCTCTGTATGTTTATTTGGGACTAAGGGACTGTGGGCCTGGCTAAGCTGGGCCAGAAACATCTGACTATGCAAGGCTATAAATTCTCAAAGCCCAATCCCAGATATACTTTCTCTAGCAAGACCCTACCCCATAAGGTTTCCATAGTTTCCCCAAACGTTGCCAAATACTGGAGACCACATATTCCAATACTAGAGTACATGTGGGACATTTCTCATTTAAACTACCACATTCTACTCCCTGGTGCCCATAGTTTTATAGTCATATCACAATGCAAAATGTATTTAGTCTCCATGGTCTTTAATAGTCTCAACACTATCTAAAAATCCAAAGTCACTTCTGCAACTCAAGGCAATATCTTAATTATGGCTCCCCTGTAAAACCAAAAATCAAGTTACATACTTCCAACATACAGTGGCACAGAATATATATATTTCCATCACAAAATAAAGGAATGAGGGCATAGTGAACATAGATAATATTGTTTTATTCTTTATACTTTTGGAACTTTTATTTCTTTTTCTTGTCTGATTGTTTTGACTATGACTTCTAATAAAATGTTGACTATATATGGTAAAAGTGGGCATCTTTGCCTTGATCCTCATATTAGATAAAAATTGTCTTAGTTACTTTTCTACTTCTTTGACAAAATATCATGATTAAGTCAACTTAAGAAAACATTTAATTGGGCTTACAATTTCAGACTTAGATTCCATGACGGTGGAACAAAGGCATGGTGCTAACAATAGTTGAGAACTCACAACTTGATCTGCAAGCAGGAGGCAGAGAGAGCACAGTGGGGAATGGTGTGAGTCTTTTGAAACTGTAAAGCTTGTTCCCAGTGACACACCTCTTCCAACAAAGCCACACCTCCTAATATTTTCTAAACAACTGGGGGTACATATTCCAACATTTGAGCCTATGGGAGTCAATGTCATTCAAACCACTACAAAAGTCATCACACTTTCACCAATGTTGCAATTTTAATTTAACTTGCTCTTGACAGGCTCAAGTTTTGTATACTCCGTTTTCAGTATTGTTTGGGGGTTGGGAAAGACTTTAGGAGGTGGGGCCTGACTTGTGGATGGAGGTACTCAAAGCAGGTCCTTGAAAGTCACATTACCCTTGGTTCCAGCTGTATTTCCTGATTGCTGTATGATAGGATGTAAACAAGCTTCATGCTTCATCTGCCATAGATGAATCTGCCTTGTTGCCACATCTTTCCTACCACCATGGACTGAAATCTCTCTGCAACCATGAGCCCAAATAAGCCTGTCCTCTCTTGCTTCTGTCATAGTCATACGTTTTGTTACAGTAATGAGGAAAGCAATAAACACACAACCATTAGAGTATGGTATTAGGTGGAAATTTCCACATGAGTACTTTGTCGTATGTTGTGTTCCCTCTTATTTCTATGTTGTTTTATTATGAAAAGATAAATGTTTTCTGATATATAATTTTCAGCATAAATTAGAATGATTATATATTTCTCCTTAATTGTTGTATTTCATTGAATGATTTTCATACTTTGAAATAATGCTGCATTCCAGGAGTAAAACTCAGTTGGTCATAATGGAACATCCCCCACCCCACTCCCATCCCGCTTGTCCTGAGACAGAGTTTCTCTGTGTAGCCCTGGCTGTCCTGGAACTTGCTCTGCTGACCACACTGTCTTTGAACTCAAAGGTTTGCCTGTCTCTGCCTCCTGAGTCCTAGGATGAAAGTCCTGTGCCAATACTGCCCAGTAAGTAAAATCTTTTAAAGACAATGCTGAATTCAGTTTGGAACTTTTTAATTGTTGACTTATTTTCAGTGCTCTTGTTCTAACCCAGGGTCTCACTCCTGTTAGGCAAATGCTGAGCTACTGAATTTAACTCTTAACAGTGTTGATATTTGCATCTAACAAAATATGCACAAACCTGGTGGAATTCAAAGCTCCTTCTCCACTTTATACCTTGCCACTCATAGTAGTCCCGCCTTGCACACTTAGGTCAGTACTTGCATCCCCTTCTGACTCCTTCCACAAGACTGCCTATTCCAGGGTTCCAGCATTCCGCCCTACTGGCCATTCCTATCTCACCAGGACATCCTGCTTTCTTCCTCCAATGGGATGGCTCCTCACAGGGTTAGGCTCCAAAGCTCCGCCCACATTGCAAACGTCACAACTCAGTTGCACTCTGGAATGCCTGAGTCTGCACCCACCTGGCCGGGATCCACCAAGCCTGAATTATTGCTGCTCCTGCCCACCCCGACCACCAAGGTGAGTACTCACAGCCCTGCCATGCTGCCCAGTAGACTACGCCAATTCACATGCCCCAAGTCCTACCAGGTTTTCACAGCCCAACTAGGCTTTCCCTCAGCCCCACCCTATCAATTCTTAATCTCAAGATTTGTAGATCTGCCCAGGACCTTTTCCAGACCGGGCCCCCAACAAACTTCCAGCCTTATAGTGGCGCTTTATTCCAATAGTAGCCACTCAGGACTTTAAGGTTCAAAGCTTTGTCCACATTTTCTATGTCACCACACGCAGCCCCACTCCATACTACTACTTCCTTGCTTCATTACAGGCCTCCTTGTTCCCCTCTGATTTCCCCTTCCTCTCTCCAGTTCCACTCCAACACTCATTCAGGACCCCTGGTTCCCTTTCTCATTTGCTTCTCTTTCTGCTCATCTACTTACAGACTCTGCTTCTGCCCTGATGTCTTAGAGCTCTTGAAGGCCCAATGAGTTCAACAGTTTCTCCTAGCATCAGTGTGGCCTAGTGAATAGTTTAAAAGGTGAGTGGTTTAATATCCATGGTTGGTTTTGTCTGTGGGCTTGATTGGCTGCTTATTTTTAGTTTATACATTTTTTAATGCAGGTACATGTATGTACATTAATGACTACATATCTGCAAAAGTCCCTTGAAAAGGGGGTGGTGGAGATTGCCGGAAGGCATGAGTTAATGTTTACAAATGCCTTCAGCAGCATAACTGTGGGCATGTAAAGCAGGCCTAACAAACTCTGTTTTCCATGACATTCACTATCTCCTGACCTGGATATGGATGCCATTCATCCTAGACATGGAGGACTGGCCAGGACATGGGGAGGTAAAGGACTGTGCTGCCTGACGGCTTCAACCACCAAGTGATTCTGAGTCCTATGGTCTTGGGACAATAGCAGAAGTGTGCATGGAAATTTTAGGAATAGACTCCTTCTTGCTCATAGGCTCTGAACTCATTGAAATCCCAGACTATGAGAGCTGCAGACCTCTTTGTGTGTATGTGTTTGTGTGTATTATAGAAATGTTAAATTATTATTATTTATATTAATACTGAAATTATAAAAGTAACTTGTGGGCATGTATGAGAAGATTGTGCTTAAGATCTATGAGTATATATGACTGTATATATACAACTTGACATAAGTGATACATAATTTATATACTGTACATAATACACCCAAATGAGACATCTCTCTAGACATCATTAATTCTTAACTTTTAAAGTACACAGTATTGTTTATATGTTCTCTTTTTAAAAACATTTTTGTGGTGTTCATATGTGTGTGGACACCAGAGGTTGCTGTTGACTGTCTTCCTCTATTATGCTCCACACCAATTTTTGGAGAGAGTCTTGTATTGAATGTGAAACTCACAAATTTTTCATGACCAGTGAACTCCAGGGATTCTTCTGTTTCCACCTCTCCAATGATACAATTACAGACATATGCTACTAGGCTGGGCTGTTTACTTAAGGATCAGAACTCAAGTCTTCATGATTCTGCAGCAAACATTTTACTGACTGAGTCATCTCCCCAGCTCTTGTTTATCTTTTAAATTTTGTTTCTTTTGATTAGCTTGCAAAATAATTGAATTTTTGTATATTTTGTTGATTCTTTATTTCTCTGTCTTTTGCTCTCTCTCTCTCTTTCTCTCTCTCTCTGTTGTAGAGGTCACCCCAGAACTTTATGCATGTTAGATAAGAGTTCTTCCCTGAGTTAAATTCTCAGCTATCCCTTTCAACACATTATTAGAGAGAAAAAGGAAGCTGAAGCAAATGACAAGAAAAATATTAACAAACAGTTAACTACATTATGTGATTATAGATAGTTTTAGTCATTTTCTGTGTGTCTGAAATGTAATTAACTTGTCTAACACCTATAGAATGTGGTTTCTGAACTAGAAAACATCATACAAATGTTGGACTATTATCATTTATATTAATACTGCCCTAATAAAGGCAGCATGTGGGCATGTATTGAGAAGATAACACTTACATTGGGAAATAGCCAAGATATAATTCTAGCAGATAGTTCTAACATTCTAAATTCCAGTTAGATTTTTATATTTACACATGAATAAGGGAGTGGATTGGTTAAAATGACCCCAGTCTAGAAAAATAAAACACTCAATGCTAAATGTAACAATGGAGAAAATTGAGGAGCAAACATCAAAACAATTTCCCATCCTCACAGACTGGCTGAGCTGTCTCTGCTGTGAGATCTTCTTTGATCTGTCCCCTTCCATCCCATCTGCTTCCCTGTGCTCCTGAAGAATTTAATCATGCATGGTATTCTCATATTTTTTTCCTGATTTGTTCTTCCCGCTCAACTGTAAGACAAGCAAGACTCTCTATTTTACCTACCACTTCCCATGAGAATAGGTCATGCTTAAACTTTGTCATTATTTTTCTTTATGCAGTTCTGGGGGATCAAACTCAGGGGTTTTGCATACTAGGAGGGCACTCTATCTACTATTGAGTGCATCACTAACCTTCCTGTCTTTAGTTACTTCTTAAATTATTTTATGTACATGGGTGTGTTACCTGCAAGTTTATCTCTGCACCACATGTCTGCCTGATGCCCACAGAAGCTGGAAGAGGGCACTGGAACTGGGATTCTAGAGGGTTGTGAGCCACCACGTGGGTGCTGGAAATTGAACCTGGGTCCTCTGAAAGAGAAGCCAGTGCTCTTAATTGCTGAGCAATATTTTTGCCCCACCACCCCTTCTTTTCTCACCCACCCTTTAAACCTCAGGTCTAGAAAGCCTTTCCTTAACCCCTAATTTGAGTTGAATTCCTTCTTCTGTATTGTATAATCCCCTGTACCAGTTTCTGCCATGATATATGACATTACATTACTATCACCCCATGTTTAAATTTCTCTGTAAAGCTGGTAAGCTGCTTGTGGTCAGGGACTTTGTCCATCTGTTGTTAAGAAAAGGTACTGAAGCATAGAAGAATCTTAATATCACAGGTAAGGCAAGAAATTGTATCAATTCTATGATTAAATGTCTTAATTTATATGTATGTAGCAGATGTCTGGACTAGATTAGAATTGAAATGCAGCTGGTATGTGCAGGTGAATTGTAATTGCCATTATTTATTTGATTCATAGTATACAAGCATCTAAAAGACAACAGGACCTAGCTGAGAGTATATCCAGATGGGGCTCATTGCAAAGGTAATAACTAACATGGGACAATATCAATTTATGATGGTACTTTGTTTATGTTCATTTTTCTTCAACCAGTGTGGTTACCTATTTAGCAGTTATGTATGTAAAACATTAGCTGGCCAATTAAACACTCTTTTAATTTTCAAGTAACAAGCTAGTACTTATTAAATAATCACTAGTTTCCAAACAAGATAGATATTCCTATTTAATCCTTCCCAAAATGCATTACAAATACTATTATTACTCCATGTTGTAGGTGAAAAACTGAGACTTAGAAGATTGACTTACCCACTCAAGCTCACTTCTATTCAAACTTAGGTAAGTTGTTTAGGAATCCAGCGTTTTTAAGGAACTGTTTTATTTCATTTCTTTTTAAAGATGGACAGAAGTTAGGATGGCTTCTAGTGATTGTTGACTGTACTCGCCTGCTGGGGGGGGTAGTTTAGTGACTTATTATAACAATTATTATAATATTGTTCAGATGATGGGCTGTAACTTCTTTGGTTAGGTTATAAGATATGGCAACCTCTGTCTGTTTAACCTTTTTGGCTTAAGATACCATGCTGAAGACGTTTGGACAAGGATCTTACTGAGGCCTATAATCAATTGTATAGAAACTGAGGTCCTTGGTTTCACAAAGCACAAGGAACTGAATCATGTGAGCTTGTATAGCACTCTTTCCCAGCCAGCCTTCAGAAGTATAGATCCAAGCTCTGGTAAACATTGTGATTTTAGTTTTATGAGAGATTCTGAGTAGGAGGCTCAAGTTCTGCAGCAAGCATCTAGATCCTTGACCTACAGAAATAGTGACATAAGAAATATGTGTTGTTTTAGACTGAAATTGTGGCAATTTTTATGCAGCAATAGGTAACTACTCTAGGTATTAAAGATGATGCTGAAACTATGTTATACAAACTCCAGACATGGTCACCCACACTTCTGATTTAAGTAGTTGTGAGTCAGAGGGAAGAAAGAATAATGAGATCAAGGCCAGCCTAGGGTAATTTAAAACGCCCCCTTTTAAAATAAAACAAAACATTCCATAGTTTCCAGTAGCTCTTTGTTCAAGGTTGGAGCCCCCATGAGATTTTCCCCTTTCAAGTAATCATGTCTATTGGTGTTCTACAATTAACATTATACAAACTAAGCAGATTACGTTTATATATTTATATATTATATATATTCTCTCTCACACACACACACACACATACATACACATATACATGTAACAACAATTACAACAAAGAATTCAGAGACCATGAATTTGAGAGAGATCTGTAGTGAGTAGGTTTTGGCTGGGCCTTTTTGGCCTAGCCCTAAGGTTTGAACTTATTTATAGTCTTGTTTACCTTTAATAATTATATCAATTTTATTTTGATTGACTTATGGTTTAGACATATTGTTAGCTAGTTTTTTATTTTAATTTAACTCATTTTTATTAATTTATTTAGCCATGTGGCTTGGTATCTTTTTTTAGAGCAGCATCTTGGCTTTTCTTTTTGTGTGTGTATGTGTGTGTGTCTGTTAGTGTCTTTGTTGGTGTCTCTCTGACTTTTTTTAAAGAGTTTTTTTTTAGTCTGGTAGCCTCGCCTATATTTTTGTCTATCTTTTGGCCAATCAGTGTTTTATGAAACCATGAGGAGGAACAAATATGTACAATGTATTAGAACATAATCTCACAACAGAGATCAACATGGATTATACATTGGAGGGACTGGAGGAAGGCAAGTGAAATGCAAATCAAAACAACTTTGAGATACCACCTTACAGTAATTTAAAGAGAGAGAATAGCCCAACTTAAAAATAAGTCTGAGTAAAAGGAGAAATAAATACCAAAATTTAGGTGTTATTGCTCATGTTCCTTCATTCTTCTCACTTGCCTTTTTACAAGGCTTTGTGGGGAAAGGAGAAAACAGAAGAGAAATATAAATATCTACCAGAAAGTCAAAGCTCATCAAAACTGAGATGGGTCAGAGTGTGAGTGAGTGAGTGTGTGTGTGAACGGGCTTTCTTTTCTGCCACCAGCCCCAAAAAGGCTTGTTTCTATCTAGTTCTTATAACCTAAATTAACCTATTTATATTAATCTATATTGTATTACATGATGTTACCTCTCTTTTATCTTGCACCTCTTCTTTCTTCTCCGTGTCTCCTGGCATCTCTTGCATGCCTAGATCCCCCCTCCTCTTCCTTTCTTTCCCTGAAAATCCCACCTATACTACCTGTCTACCTATTGTCTGTTCAGCTTTTTATTACACCAATCACAGTAAATACATATTCACACAGTATACAGATATCCCACAACGTGTGTGTATGTGTGTGTGTGTGTGTGTGTGTGTGTGTGTGTGTATGAAAGAGATTTAAAAGCACATGTTTGAAATAGTTTATGAGAAAAAAATCAATGATAAAGAACTCTTAGCAAATGGATGTTGGTGGTGGGGAGCCAAAATATGTGTCCAAATAGAGAAAAGAGAGCCATATGGTTTGGGGCTCTGGCTCAGTGGCAGGGCAGTTGCCTAGCATGTGTGCATCTGAATTAAACCCTTAGTGCTTTTGGGAGAGAGGGAAAAAAAGAGGAATACAAAAAAGAGAACACACAAACTAAAGAAGAGCAAAAATAAGTGCAAGGCCAACAGAAGAAAAAAAGTAATTAGGAGAAGAAATAAAATGTAAAACAATAAAACAATAGATAAAATGAAAAAATTATTTTGTTGAAAATATTAATAAAATTTATTAACTTCTGACTAAAAAAAAAAGAGAAAGAGAGAGACTAGGTTTCTGAACTTGGCCATACTGACAGAAGAGGGCGCCATTAAAGTAGGAATTTTGTAGAATAACATTATCAAAAAATGAACAACAAAAATGACTATCAGACTCATAAAGAAGTATTGCTGAGAGAGATACTGTAGCACAAGATACTTAAAATAGAAAAGAGGAAAAAACTTAAGTCAATGTTTTGATCACCTCAGAAAACCAAATACTATCCTTTAACACAAAGGAACATAGCAACAAAATGACCCCAATGACATTCTGCTATAGTCATGGCTCAGTGTCTTGCTCAGCCATTATTGGAGAAGCTTCCTCCTACAGTAGATGGGAATGAATACAGCTGGACAAGGAAGGTGCAGAGTGTAAGAGACTTTTGAACAATTGGTCCTAAATGGAATGTCTCTATCAATTTTCTCCCCACGGGGCTAAGGGCACCCTACAGAAGAGAAGGTTTAAAGATTTTAAGAACCAGAGGGGATGGAGGACACCAAGGAAACAAGGCCTTCTAAACACAGCAGGATTAATGTGCATGAACTCAGAGACTGTGGCAGAAGGTACAGGATCTATACACATCTTCACTTGGCGGGTAGCAACTCTGAGAGGGGAAATAGACACATACCCCCATCCCTAATCCAAAAGCTATCTCCAACTGATGATAACTACTGACAAATGAAAAGTTAGTCTTCTCCAAGAGAGTCTCAGTGGGGGAAACAAACCACACTTATGGGGAGATCCCATGTCCAACACAAAATGAACTTAATCGTATTTTTGGAGTATTTTTTCTTACCCCACAGATCTTTTACTTATATATTTTTGTTTCAACTTTTGTGTTTTTAGGGTATTTTTGTGTATGCCAATGTGTGTGTCTTTATGTCTATCTGTGTTTCTTGTGCTTTTTCTTTGGCTTTTTTTTTGGATTTTTTTTGTTTTTTCTTATTCAGTTTTATTTGTTTTTATTTAATCTTATTTTATTTCCTTCCTCCTTCCCTCCCTCCCTTGCTCCCTCACTCCCTCCCTCCCTCCCTGCCTTATTTCCTTTCAGATGCCTGATTTTTTTTTTCTAATGAGAGAGAGAGAGCAAGAAAGGATATAGATTTGGAGAAGTGAAATCCTGAGATTTGGATCTGGAAAGAATTGGATGGGGTAACCATAATCAGAATATATTATACAAAAGGAAATATGTTTTCAATTAATAAATAAAGTTCAACTACTCTATTTTAATGCACATTTAATTTAATTTCAATAAATCAATATAAAAGGCCCCTAAATAATGAAGGAACATTGCCCATATAACACCAAAGACAATGTTGCTTGACATGTACCTACTGAATGAGGTGGTTTGCTGAATAATGGAGTGAACCTCATCACAGCCAACACTTTATACAATCTAGCTGTGAAATGAAAACTTATAATGTTGCAAACACTTGAACCCTGAAGTTTAAGACCACATCTTCACAGAATTAAATTACTCAGTTAGTTTCCACAACTATTCAAAGAAAAAAGTCATTGATATAATCCACGTGGATTTAAGGCTCTGTTACATAAGACATAGCTCAGAGCTAATTGAAGAAATATAGCCACTACTTGTACTACTGCAAGCTGCAACTTGATTGTCTTATGGCTGTTATAAGTTGGTTCTTAACATGTAAAGCTAAATTCACTTCATTTGAATTTTGACCCAGTATCAATCAGGAAGTTCATACTCTTTTTTTAATTTTTAAATTTTTTTTAATTTTTTTTATGTGAATTGGTGTTTTGCCTGCATGTATAGCTGTGTAAGGAAGGGTGTCAGATCTCGGGATTACAGGCAGTTGTTAGCTGCCATGTGGATGCTGGGAATCAAACTCAGGTCCTCTGGAAGAACAGCCAGTGCTCTTAACCTCTGAGCCATCTTTCCAGCCCCAGTTCATACTCTTATTAGCATACATAACTCATGTACAGTATCTCAAAGTTACTATGTTCAGTATTAAGAGCAGTGAATATTTCATTTTTATATTTTATTGGAATTTTACATGCCCAACTCATGATTTACAATTTCTAGGTTTTCAGTCCTCCAAACTGTCTGAAGACACAGTGTGCAATACACTTAAGACTACCATTTCTCCCTCTATTATCTTCAGAAACATTTCTCAAGTTTCTTCGTGTCCTAGAAGGGAATTTTTCAGAGGTGGACTCTTTTTATCTGAGACAAGGGAAAGAGAAAGAAGCTGAAACACAAGGTTCATCTGGTAAGTTTGACATTAGCTATTAGAATCTGGGCAGTATAAGAAGTTGGATTTTTGGCTCACAGAATCTGAGTCTTGGTATGCAAACAAGTATTTGGCTATCCCACCACAGCTTTCTCAATGTGAGATGTTTAGGGATGTCTGGACTGGTGAGTATGATTTACTTAGCATAATATCAGGAGTAAACAAACTTTCAAGCACTCAGGTCATTTTGGAAATCTTCCAGTTTGTCTTTAGTCTGCCCCAGCTCACTTTTTGACCTCAGTTGGGCCACACTTGGCTGCTGGACTTGCCTGGGGTACTACTAGATTTGAGAGGTATACTTTTATGCCTCCTCTTCTTTGGTTGCAAGTCATACAGCAAGAAAGGTTTTCCTGTGTCCAGACTCCTGATGTTGCTCTTTGGGGTTTTCTTCAAATTCCTTTAAGCCAATCACATAGTTTGAATGGGCATCATTTCATGGCATTTCCATCTTAGCATTAACTCATCTCATGCCATAACTCTGAACTCTGTTTCACTAAGTAGTTCTCATTGGTCATCTTGAACTCTTTCTGGTCCAAGATTGCTTGGACTGTCAGTCACATAAGTGGAAGATACTCAGCCACTGGCTATTCCTCTCTCCTGCCACAGCAGCCCTGGTACTGGCCTTTATTTGCAGGTCTTACAGGCCATACCTAAAGCAACACAAGTTTAAAGATGAGGGGATTTTTGAATTTGCTTGCTTTCTGCAATTAGCTCTCTATCCTTAGTGGATTTAAAGATGCCGGGACCAGACGAAGGACTTAGTAAAAAAAAATACCAGCTTAGTAGGATGTGAGACTCTTCATTCTATCTTGTAACACCATCACCAGAAAACAAACAACAAAACCAAACAAAACACCCAAAAATCCATTTATAAAAAAAATATAGCTTCATACGGTGTTGCACACTTGTAATCCTAGTACTCAGGAAACTGAGGCAAGAAGAATAGAGTTTAGCTAAAGGCCAGCTTGGACTACATGTTAAATTCCAGGTCATACATGTCTACATAGAGGAATCCCATTTCAAAAAGCCAAAAATCAATAGGAAAGAAAGAAAGACATTAGTTAATTAAGTGTGAAGATGTTTTTGAAAATTTTTTGAAATTTAATGATAGTATCGAGGCTGGTTAGCTGCCCTTAATGTTCCTAGACAAAATAGTGAAAAGTAACAAAACTTCAGGGTTTGGATCTTAGCTGAAATGTCAATAATGACCTAAAAGCTTCTGTGTGCCATGAAGAAGAGCCTTATTTCCTATACCAAAAGGATGAGATTGCTGAAAAGTAAATGCAGAATTTTATCTTGAAACTAGAGAAATGACAGCATAAATTGGACTCCTGTCCTCATAAAGTATTTACTATTAAAATGACTGCACCGACTGGGGAAAAATCAGATCTTTTAATTTGGAATGAGAACATGTATGAATACCCCCAAAAAGGTTTAGTACACTGACTTTGCTATTCAAGTTTTAAGCAGGTTGGACTCTGTTTAGTTTCTGAGATCAAATGAGATTAGATAAAGACACTGAGTCTCTAAATTTTGGTAAGCCTCCTCCTCTTATTTTTTCTTGTTCTATTTTTGACCAGATGGTGTCACTTCCATACCTCTAGTATTATTGGTTCCCATGACTTCTCTATTCCAAGCTGAGAGAATTGACTGTGCAGCATAAGAGGAAACTATAATGCCCTCCTGAGGAAGTAGCTGTGCAGAATAATACAGATTCTCCAGTCCAGTATGTTAATAAGAACAAAGGATGTATTGAAAAGCATTATGAAAATACACTAGTTAGTAAGGTAATCCAAAATATAATTTTAAAAAAGAGAAACTACCCTTCATTGGTAGACAGTGCTTCTTCTAGAAGACATGAGTCATTAAATGAATATCATAGTGCAAGGCACAAGATATCTTCCTCTGAGCTATTGGTCACAGAGGTCCCAGAGGCCTACAAAACATTATAAGCTACTGCCATTGCCCTTAGTTACCTATCCTAAATACATGATAACAATACTCTGTAACTGAAGTTACATACACTTTAGATGTAGTACCTAAAGAAACCAGTTTTTATCTGACTAGGAGACTCTCTACCTGATGGCTAGCTGTCATAGCACTAGAAGGCTATGTAGACTGCTACAGAGAAAAGACATCAGCAGTCTTACCCAGCACCAAACTCTGTATGCTACCACACTAACTTGCTAGGTAAAATGTACCTGTATTGTAATCCTGGTCCTAATAAGGCAAACATGGCTACTGAGCTGACCAAGAATTATGATATAGGGATTTTTACAGTAGCCAAGAATTTTACTTTTCTATGTCTCTTTCTACTACAACACCAAACCCTTCAAATCTCTCTGTCTGTCACAATTCTTGGTTAAGTTAGTAGCCACAAGGCAATACATAAAATTTTAAATAAATATATCTTTATGTATACACACATATATGTGTATATATATGTATATATATACAGAGAGAGAGAGAGAGAGAGAGAGAGAGAGAGAGAGAGAGAGAGAGAGAGAGAGAGAAGAAATCAGAAGAAACAGGGCTGGAGAGATGGCTCAGCAGTTAAGAGCACTGACTTTTCTTCCAGAGGACCTGATTTCGATTTTTGTTATCCACAATGGCAGCTAACAACTGTCTGTTATCCCAAGATCTGACACCCTTACACAGTTATGCAGGCAAAACACCAATTCACATAAAAGAAAAATAAATATTTGAAAAAAAGAAATCAGAATAAGCAGGTAGAAATATAGAAAAATTATTACTTCTTAGGTAATAGGCAGTGGTAGGACAGAGAACTATTATTTGCTAGAAATCATACTTCGGTATTGTTTTATGTTTGTATGTGTGATAGTATAACTAAAGTATTTGTCATTCTCTAACTGCCAAAGGAACAGGAACCAAAAAAGGCCATCAACTTATAGCATGGTAAAACTTCAAACTTAGATGTCATCTTAGGTTATCTGAACTTGACCTCTTTTTGAGTGAAGTATGTAACAGAGATCCTTCTAGATGCCAACCTCTGACAATGTGAATTAGTGTGTGCAGATGGCTTTCAACTGGCCAGCTAATTTCTGCAATATAGGAAATGACTGTAATTTCTGGTTCTGCATCTGGCCTCAAAAGAGAAAGTGGCCCCAATTGCCTATTGAATTTATGGAGATGAGATCTCAAGTATCTCAGGATAATTGTTGGATAAAGGGACAGGCTTTGCCAGAAAAGCAATTTCAGTACTTCTTTCTCTCACAAGGTACTTTGAAACAATTTCTCTATTTAATTTTCAAAGTACCATATCTTTGAACATCTCTGTTCTCACTGTGACTAGCTTTTCTTTGTTACTGCAGTTTAGGTCCAATTCTATATAGTTTTCTAGCTTACCAAAACATGTTCTACATAGTTTCCTGTCCTTTTAGCTGTGGTTTAGTTATGTGTTTATCTGGGTACCTAGGTTCCAAGTATATCTCCTATTCCTGATTGTTGTATGTTTCTAGGCCTCTTTTTCTACTCCTCATTTATCTCTTTTATCACTCCCCTCAATCTTTTTTTGTTATCTTTTGTACTCCCACATTTTTCTCTGTATTGTCCATTCACTTAAGAAGTATTCACAGAGCAGCTATAATATGCATGGAAACATCTCACTCCCCGAGACACAGGCTCTCAACAGTATAATTGAGGTGACATACAAATGATGAATAGAAATAGTAATTAACTACAGTTAATGATGTAATGACAAAATTTTTTCTATACACGATGAATGCTACAGCATTAAAAATAAAGGTAAAATGTGCACATTGTAGGAAATTTGTAAGGTACAGAAAGTATTTTTAGAAGAATATGAAAATTTAGTTAGATTGTCTGGGTTGGAATTCTAGCTCTCTCTTTAGCTCTATAGCTTTGGACAAATTATGCCACTTCTTTGAAACCCAATTTCTTTAGCCATTAAATAAATACAGTATTATTACTTTCCTACCCAAGAGGGTTAATAAGCTTACCACTAAGCCTAGTAAAACACAAGTAGTACTAGTCACAGTTATTACTCCATCACCAACTTTTTGGCACATTGCCTTCAATTTTTTGACAATTATCTTATGATTCATGTGACTTACTTCTTTTTTTCAGTCTCCTCCATTTTGCATAGTTTATACAAGTTTATTTGCATAGCTTCTTAATGTCATTGCCTCTTTCTGTAATAGTTTCTCCCATTGTTTTGGAAATAGGCAAAAAGGTTGCTTTATAAAGCACTTTATAAACTTTATAAAGTTCAGGAAACTATGTTAAAGTATGAGGAAAGCAAGAAATAGAAGAAATGAAAATTCATTATTTTCTAGAAAATTTTTGTACATAGGGAGCCTGTTCTAGTATAGGTAACAACAGAAGTATTTTCTGTCGCTCTTGGGGTAGCCAACCCTTTCCCTCTTTGTACAAATGGCTGTATATCATTAGGTTGTAGATTAAAGATATCAATGAGCTTTGTAAACTAGATAAAAAGGAGAAAATGACAATATCTAGGTTTATAGAGATAATGGTTTCTATTTTATTAACACACGTTAGTACAGGACAGCTATTCTTAATTTTTATTTATTTTTAACTTCTTCTTGAAGATAGATTTAATTATTTTTTATTGCTTTTGCTTTGTCAGGAAAATTTAATCTATGTTTAGAACTACCCCTAAGTGAAATTGGTTTAAGTGTACCAAACCACTTTAGCATTTGATATTACACATCCCATCATGGTAAAAATGAAAACATTGTTCTCTGGTCTGTATAGCTTAAATTTACCATTGCACCAGTATATTCTTCA
>PVIH01020167.1:0-33264 GCA_004025045.1 Sigmodon hispidus | reverse complement strand
ACACACACACACACAGACATACAGACACACACACATACAGACACACACATACACACACACATACACACACATACAGACACACACAGACACACACACACACAGACATACAGACACACACACATACAGACACACACATACACACACATACACACACATACAGACACACACATACATACTGACACACATATACATACAGACACACACACATACAGATAGACACACACACACACACACACACCAAAGAAAATAGAACAATGTTAAGGTAATGGATGCATCCCCTTCTCTTGAAGAGGCAGTGCTTCTCATTGTCTTTACTGAGCAGCTGTGCAACTCCAGGATTCCAGAGACCACACCTTGGCTCTTGCACTGGCCAGGCCCCTGGAGATAAGGGGGTGCAGAGCTGTAATGCAAGGCTTAAAGCTCCCGTTCCTCAGTGTGCTGAAGTCAGCCAGCTAAGGCAGCTAGACCCGTTCTCCCACCTTTGTCCATTTCTCTGTGCTTTGTGAGGCTCTACAGGTTCAATTTGATGGCTGGGCTGTGTGCTTCTCCCTACTCAGGCCCACCCACTGTTCAAGGACGCACAAGTCAGCAGTAAACCTGAAGCCTAACTCTGGCCTCCTCAGGCCCTGGAGATCCCAATGCAGAAAACCACTCCAGAGAAAGAGGTGTCTACATGCTAGTCTTCTGTGTCTTACCTACAGTCTGATTCCATTTCTGCTTGGAATATTGCTTAGAATTTCTGTGCACTAGTTCTGGTGCTAGATGCTGGAAACTGACAGTGAAGAAGAGACACCATTGGCAGACATTGGACTTTAGCGTGTAAAAAGAAACAGAAATAATCAGCAAATGAATACCAGATACTCTTCTGGAACATTCCTGATACCTTTCTGGAAGCCCTCACAGTTCAGGGTTACCTAGTCATAAAGGAGAAATTAGTCTGCCTTAACCACAGGGCTGGACCACAGACAACTCTGGCGTTAGATCATCAGGGTCAGGTATGGCTGTAATCCAAACACTCCACAGACTAAAACAAAGTAATTGCCATGAGCTGATCATCATGGCCTATAAAGTGAGAAAAAAAAATCTAGTCCAGAGGGGTAGGGGTCTGGGTCTATGGAGAACTGTTCTAAGGGGTGAGTTTATGACTGATGTGGCAAGAAGGATGGCTGTTGTGGGGCCATGCTTTTGTACACTGTAAATATTTGTCATTTCTATTAGTTTAATAAAAAATGCTGATTGGTCAAGTAGTTAGACAGGAAGTAGAGGTGGGACAAGCAGAATTCTGGGAAGCAAAAGTGCAGAGCAGAGATGCAGTCAGATGCAGAAGAAAGAAGAAGAGAATACTGCTCTGGGAAAAGACACTGAGCAACATGACTAAACATAGAAATATGGGTTAATATGCTGCCCCTGCAAATATAATCTCCAAGACCAGACCAAACCCAAGGTACAAACATGTTAAACATAAATGTTTTCTCTCCTGAGGTTCTTTCTGTGTTGGGGGTCAGCAGGAACATAATGTGTGTTGTGTCCATAAGGTCACAGTTCCCTGCCCTGACTTCTTGCCCTGAGCCCCATGTTATTGAAATGGCTTCCATCCAGTACCTTCTGTATTGGATCTTCAAAGAAATGGAAGTGGAGCCATCCTACCATGAACAGAGTTGTGACCCAGGCCACCCAATCTGTGAGGCTGCTGCATGTGTCTACTATTAATGTAAACAATGGGTGGCAGACTGAGGGGCAGGCACATGGCCAGTAGAGCCCTGTTTGTATCCTACCTTGCAAACACCAGGCTGGAGCACCTTGCCCCTGTTTATTCAAGCACTCTGAGTAACCTTTCCACTTGAGGCAAGACAACCTGAGGATCTACAAAGGAGAGAGCACTCAGGACTTGGGTGGGCATGTTATCAGATGAGTAGTCAGGTCAGCTGCTGCCCTACCTGAAAAGCAGCCCTGGAGGTGACCTCAGCCTGGGGCTACCCAATAACACCTCAGCTCCCAAGGCTGGGTTTGTGCTGCACATTGTGTGGTTCCGGCCTTTTAAGGGACATGGGAAGGTCTGATGCTATGTCTGCCCCCATGCTCTCCATTTTTCTCAGCAGAAGCAGGTAGCAGCAGCAGCAACAAATTTCTAGGACCTTCACACTGTCTGTACCACTACATGAGGTGACATTATAGGAGCAGCTTGCAGGCCAGAGGGCTGGAATGAGCCTTCCTGTGGTCTGTGCCTCCCACCTCTGGTCTAAGGGGAGGAATTCTTGAAGGCCTGCACCCCCTAAATGAGGACCCCACAGGGTGCCTTGTGCTCTGCCCCCAGACTCCCAAGACTTAACAGTGGGCCAGCAGCAGTCTTCATCCCCCAAAGTCTTCTACAGGTGGCAGGTCAAGGAGGGGTGGTTCTCCATTCCACATCCACCCACATGTGCATAGGGAAGGGTCGGGGATGAGCTGGGTCAGTCCAGGACTGCACCAGCCAGGGATGCCCCCTTACCTATGACCCTAGCCATGAGGCCACCCAAGTAAGGAATGGAGCCAGGACATAAGTTATTGTTCACATTAAAGAATCATGTTCCCTGTGTACATTTTAAGCAAAGGAAAAGTCTTGGGATTGTATGGGAATAAAACTTGTTTGAAAATTTGAAAAAAAAAAAGAAATATGGGTTAACTTGAAGAATAAGAGTAAACAAGTAATAAGCCTGAGCCATAGATCAAACAGCTTGCAATTAATATAAACTTTTGTATGATTATTTGGGACCAAGCAGCTGTGGGTGGGTCTGGACCTTGGGGCTAGGGCAGGCCAGAAACTTCTGACTACAGAGGACAGCAGGCAGGCAGGTATGGTGCTAGAGCAGTAGCTAAGATGTCATATCTTGATCCACAAGCACAAACCATGGAAAAAGGTAACTAGGAACCTGAGAGCAACTTGGTGCTTTGAAAGCTCAAAGTCTGCCCCTTGTGACATGCCTCTTCCAACAAAGCCACACCTCCTAATCCTTCCTGAATAGTTCCACTAACTGGGATTCAAGCATGCCAACACATAAGCCTATGGGGCCACTCACATTTTAACAACCACAGACCAAAATACTTAGCAAGAACCTAGTATTCTAGAAGAAAATCACTCTGGCCTCTGGTGGATCCCAAACCTCAGAAACATGTCATGCTACCACATGCATGCTTAGTATCCAATGAGACCAGCAGAGAGTATTGGATATTCTGGAATTGGAATTACAAATGCTTGTAAGTCATACGGGTGCTAGGAATCACACTCAGATTCTCTGCAAGAGCAGCCCATGCTTTTAACCATCAAACCATCTCTTCAGCCCCTATTTTTATTGTATGTGGATGAGTGTTTCACCTGCTTGCATGTATGTATAACACATGTGTGCCTAGCACCCAACAAGGCCAGAAAAGGGTACCAGATCCCCTGGAACTGGAGTTACAGATGGTTGTGATAAGACATGTGGGTGCTGGGAATTGAACTCAGGACCTCTGGAAGAGCAGCCAGTGCTCTTAACCACTGAGCTATCTCTCCAGACCCCCATGGTGCTCTTCTTTACTATCATAAATGTCCCACTTTGGAAAAAAACTTAGTCTCTCTGACTCTTGCACCATCACCTAGAATGTCACACCTGCATTGAGCGAGTCCTTCCCTCCCTTCCTTTCCTCCAGGGGTAGGCATCTCTCCAGGGGATCAGAGTGTCTAAGGTACAGGAGAAGGGCAGAAGTAGCCAACCAGCAATCACATTTTTCAAGCCTGGAGCCACCCGCTTCCCCAGGCAGAGTGCCACCCTCACCAGCAGTGACCTCAGCCCAACCTTTCATCACTCCAGAACATGGGGGCAATATTTTATGTTTATAAACAGGACAAATTAAACAGTCTGGTCTGATAAAAAACAAAGCCACTTCCAAACTGTGAGTTGCTTCTCCACTGGGGTTCTGGACTTGTACCTGCTCCACTGTACCTGGCACCAGCTGCAGACCTCAGGCTCAAGGCTTCCCCTCCTGCAGGCTGCTTGAAGCCTTGTCCTCAGTAGGTTTGTTGACAGGGCTTTTACACTACACTGACGATCTTTTTTTCCCTTGAGTGTGCCTTCGGACACAAGGTCATGCTCAGAATACAGGCCGAGTGTGAAGCAGAAAGCTGTCAGGGGAGCATAAAGATATGTTTTATTTGGGGGTTTTATTTTTCTCTTTTTCCTATTCCTGTTCCCACAGAGTCGGGCATACACCAGGTAGTGTCACCGGGTCTCATTAGGCCAGCCCAGTGGCAGTAACTCAGCAGCCAACCTGGGCCTGAGAATGGGCATTTTTGAGAAGCCTTTGGGTGATGCTGATGTTCTAGGCCACTGAGACCTGCTCTCCACTTGCTTCCAGAAGAGTACAGAAAATTGGTCTTTGGCCCTGATTTCTGCTCCATCTGCCACATAAATAACAGAAGCTCATTGACCTTGGCTACAAATCCCCCTGTAGCCAAGAGTTCAAATGACGCCCTAAACAGTAGCCAACATCACATAAGCTGGTTCTGCAGATGGAGGCAAGGAGCAGATCCATTACAGAGGACCAGAGGGGTGGTCAAAGACATAGGCCTATGAGACCTGAGGTGAGGAAGGGCCCACCATGCAGGGAAGTGGACATGAAGGCTGATCAACAGAGAAGAATGGATGGGTCTTCACAGACACCCACTGCAGGTTTCTGTCTTAGTCAGTGTTCTGTAGCTATGAAGAGACACCATGACCAAGGCAACTGTTATAAGAAAGAATTTAACTGGGGGCTGGCTTTCAGTTTCAGAGCTTTGATCCATTATCACATCATGTCAGACAGACCCAAGAGCCGCAGCAAAAAGTTCGACATCCTCCCTGATTTGGAGGAGAGACAGAGAGACAGAGAGAGACTCTGGGCTTGGCACGGGCTTTTGAAACCCAAAGCTCACCCCTGGTGACACACCTCCTCCATCAAGGCCACACCTCCTAATCCTTCTAATCCTTTTCAATAGTGCCATTTCCTGGTAACTAAGCATTTGAAATATATGAGTTTATTCCAGCCACTGCAGTTCCTTAGAAAACAACAGGTTTATGGACATAGAGAGGAAAAACCGAGGAGAAGCTTCAGCTAGCCAAGTAAGTTTGGACATCATGCACATGATACAGCCAAGAGTCTTGAGTGACCACCATCAGCCATAGACACTGACAGGGCTGACATCTGTCAGAACAGAAGTGATGGCCCCAGAGAAAAGATTGTGAAGTCAGAACTAAGGATGACTTCATTGTCTGTCATCTCAAAGCCAGGGAAAAACCTAAATTAAAAGAAATTGTAACTGTGTGGGTTTAAACGGCCTTTCTGAGCTGGGGTATAGCTCAGTGGCAGATGGCTTGCCTAACATTTACAAGAATCTGGCTCAGATGCCCAGTACTGCAAAATGGAGTCTCAGTGGCTAATTTCCTATTGACCATGTAGGGTCATCTTTTGGAACTCAGTGTGTATACCTGACTCTGACATATACTCTTCCACATGGATTTCATCACATCCTTCAGCTTCTTAGACTTGGGGTTACTTCCATGACCATGTTGTAAACACATACATATGCTTGGTACTGTAGTAATACTCTTAGCTCACAAAGAACATGATGACTTATTATGAATTATTAATGCTTGGCCTTAGCTTAAGGCTTGTTCCTAACTAGTTTCTCTAACTTAAATGAAGCCATATTTTTTTTAACTACATCTGGCACTTGGCCCATCACCTCATCTCTGTACTGCCCATCCTGCTTCCTCCACTCTGCCTTTCTCTTCCTAGAGTTCTCTCTGATCAGCAGTCCTGCCTATACTCTCTTGTCCAGTGATTGGGCATTCAACTTTTTATTATACTAATCATAATGATACATCTTCACACAGTGTACAAATACCCCACAACACAGTGCACCATGTGTGCTGATCTGGGGGCACTACATATCTTATTTTAAAAACAATAGTCCATGGAGCCCTAATTACCGTGGGTAATTTAGTAGAGAGAGAGTTTCCCAAGTGCCTTTCCATTGCTCAGCACTCGTTTGCCATGTACTTCATGCCAGACACTGTGAGAGCCAAAGCCAGGGCGAGACCCAAAGAAGCTAACTGCCTGCCGTCGTGTCAAACCCGGAATCCAAAGTTAGAATCCTCAAAACTCACCTCCAAACCTAGGCTTCTCACCCTTGGCTCCCTGTGCTAAAAACATTAAACACAGACTCCAAAACAAGTTCAAAGTGAAATTCAAAAGCTAAGGTTATATATAGTTTAGGGGTGGAAAGTATTTGCCTACCACGTGTGAGACCCTGAGTTTAGTCCCTAGCATTACAAATAAATAAAAAACAAAATGACAAGAAAATCCTTACAGCTATTCCTCCCAGTAACCTAAGCAGCAGGCTATCTTAAAACATAACTAGCCAATCTCACTGAAGAAAAATCCCAGTTTTCAAAGGAAGGAATTTAGTGAATGGCTTGGATGGTCACATGAGCTCCAAAGAACAAGATCCCTGGGAGACAGGAAGACAGCCCAAAGGGGCTAAGCAGAAGGACCTGAAAACTGAAGAGGAGTGTTCCAACCAGCTAGCCTTCCATCACCTTGGGGGATCACAGCATGAAGACCCTAACTTCAGAGCTAGCCAAGTGCCAGTGTTTGCACAACCTAGTCAAGGGGCCATCTGTCCATGTAGCTGACAGAGGAAAGGACAACACATTATCACATCAGCCCGGAGACTGGAATGAAACCTACCTCTTCTGGTAAAGAAAGAAAAACCCACAGTAGCAAGCCCCAGACTTCATCTACCACGATGTCTGCTCTAGAACCTATACCCGGACTGAGAAAACAGCTCTACTGCTTTCTTTCACTCATGATTAAATTAGAATTGTTCTTCCAAACAGTGTCAACTTTTATCCTGTACTGGATATGTGGCAAATTATCTTGGCTCCCATGGAAAGCTAGGTTGTTAAGTCATGCTGAGTCACTGGGCTTCCAGGGCCCTGGGGAGGTCACTGGCAGGTTGGGGCAGGCTGAGGCTGGCAGTGTCCTCTTTGCCCTCTATGCCAATGAAGACAGAGCTTGGAGTAAGTCCAAGAAAGGGTGCACATGGGCCAGTGCACAGCAGGTCTCTCTCACAGGACTGCAGGTGGCCCCGGCTGAACTCCTAGGATGTGCTGCCAAGGGGATGAACAGAGATGGAGCCAGAGAACAGGACAGAGAGACTTATAGGGAGAAATGTTCCCTCCAATAACAACAAGTGGGCCCTTTAGCATCAAAACAGAAAGATGTCTTTGATTTAGTGTGTGTTAGCGTTTGATTGTTTGTGAGAGGTCTCGCACGGCCAGGCTGACCTTGAACTTGGATTGTCCTTCCTCCATCTCCCAAATATTGAGATTATGGCAAAGTGCCAGCAGAACTGGCCCAAGGTGGTTCTTTTAAACTGTCAACCGGGGGTGGGAAGGGCCATGGCGGGGCTCAGCAAGTAGAAGACTTGCTGTTGAGGTTGACAATCTGAGTTCTGTTCCCACAAGACGGAAGGAAAGAACCGGTTACTGCAGGTTGCTCTCTGACCTCTACAGGCACGCTAGCTTGAGGGCACATGTGCATACTGCACACGCACTGCACACACACTGCACACACACTGCACACACGTGCACACATACACACACACTGCACACATGCACACACATACACACTGCACACACACATACACACACTACACACACATACACGCACACTGCACACACATTGCATACACTGCACACACACTGCACACACACTGCATACACTGCACACATACACACTGCACACACACTGCACACATACACACTGCACACACACACACTGCACATACACACATACACAACAACAACAATAATATATGTGAAGTTTTAAAAAAAACCTATTGGCTGGGCAGGTAGGGCAAGACTCTAATCCAGTTACCCAGAGGGCTGAGTCAAGAGGATTGCTTCAGCCCAGCCTGGGCAGGATAACAATACTTCATCTCAAATACATGAATGGAAATTTTAGAACTGCATCATGCCTTCTGATATTAAATTACCTTCCAAAAATGAAACAAGCAAATGAAAAGCCAGGCATGGTGATGCACACTTTTAATCCCAACACTGGGAGGCAGAGGCAGATGGATCTCTGGGTTTGAGATTAGCCTGGTCTACAAAGCAAGTTCCAGAACATCCAGAGCTAAACAGAGAAATCCTGTCTTGAAAAACAAAACAAAACAAAAAACCACCACCAACAAAAATGAATTGATTAATTCTGTTGATGAATGGTGATAGTTTTAGTGGTATAAGTCCCTTCGAGCCCCCATGTTGTCCTCCAGTGGCCAGGCCCAGCATCACTGACCATTACCAGCAACTGAGCTGCTGCCCACACCAGCCAGTGGACCCAGGCTCTTACGGAGAGCATACACAAGGTCCTCTGGGTACTCTTTGAAGCCTAGCTCCAAGGTCACAGTTCACTTCTGCATGAGCCAAGGTGACCAGAAGTCACTTTTAAAAGTGTGAATTATTTCTTCTGCTGCACAGGTGACTCCAATTCTTACAAGCTCAGCGGGGTCAGGTGGGACTGAACTCCATAGTCTACCTGTGGGTGACATTGCTGTGTTCTGCTCCAGAGAAAAACCTTACCAATTACCAATATTTGAAAGAAAGGATAAGGATAAAGAAAGGTGACAAGATAGGTTATAGTGGCTTTGCTCCCCTGTAGTAGCATGATTTTGGGTTGTAAAAAAAGAAGACTCTGAGCCAAATATTGGGGGAAGGCTGAAATATCAGAGAGAGAAAGCACCACAGTCAATTCTCACCGAACTATCTTGCAACTTTCTCAGCCTCACTCCTGGTCTCTTCTGCCTGTGGCTTCTTCTTTGGCCTGGTTTCTACGAGCTCTTATGTACCCTATCCCATCATCCCATCGAGGTTAGGATTAAAGGCATGTAGCCTTGAACTCACAGAAACTCAGAAAGATCTCTGTCTCTGCAGTTATAGGATTAAAGGTGTTGGTCCCACTCCCAGCTTTCCCTGTGCTGGGATTAAAGGTGTGATTGGCTCTCAGCTGTTTATCCTTGTACTCAAGGATTTCCTGACCTGTCTGCCTAGAATTTAACTGTGTGCTTTCTCTGATATCCCAGGATTTATTGAATATCTAACATATATCCACACTCCCCCATCTCTCAGCAGCTCTGTGACCTCAGAGCTATTGCTTGGCCTCTCTGAGCCTTGGTTCTTCATGTACCCTTAAGATGGAGACCCCACGGCTTGGCTGCTTCCCTTGGGTCTGATCCTTGCTGTGGGATAATCGTTCTGTACACTATGAATGTATATTACTCTTGTTGGTTAATATTAAGCTATTTGGCCCATAGTAAGGCAGGATAAAGTTAGATGGGCCAATCAAACTGAGGGCTGGCATGAAGAAGGCAGAGTCAAGGGAGACACCAGCCAGCCAGTGGGAGAGCAAGATGCTAGAGGACAGGTAAAAACATAGACCACATGGCAAGACATAGATTAATAGAAATGGGTTAATTTAAATGTAAGAGCTAGTTCGTAACAAGCCTGTGCTGCTGACTGAGCATTTTGTAATTAACATAAGCTTATGTGTGTTTATTTGGGGTCAAGCAGATGGGAACAGAAAAACTTGCCGCCATTCACAGACCCTCTCTCTGCACAGCCAAATTCAAGTGCTATGAGCAAAGGAACAGTGGAACTTCAGAAAGGGGTGTGGGTATGCCCTCCAAGTGCAGAGTAAGCACCAATTTAACTATCCAGAAGCAACCAGGTCACTGAGGCCAGCCCTTGGCAGATGTGGACTCTGACAGCCTCCACCTCCAATGAGACTGAGACCATAGGCCTGAAAGGCAGGCAGGAAAGACCTAGAAATGGTCTAGTGCGGCACCGGGTAATTCCGAGCACTTGGAGCATTGTTGCCACACACACTCCTGCTGATTGCATAAAGGGCCCAGAGAAGTCCTCTAAATTTCTTAACCTCCTTACTGGGAGGTTACATGTACATGCTACAGAGGGTTCCAAGTGTTCTGGTCTCCTCAAAGCCAATTGAGCAGGCCTGGCTGCCTGAGCATGGTGTTTAGAAGGTTTCTGAGGAAACAGGTCTGTCTTGTAGAGCGGCAGCTTAGGCTCTGAGTTTGCCATCTCACCATGTTAAGACTTCTTGAATTTTGGGGCGTTAGCCCATCTAGACTCACATCACTCCAGGAAGTTAAGGACTTACTCCTGTGGGTCAAGATTTGAATCCTGCCCACACTCACACACTCAGTTTAGGAGGAACCCCAAGTCTGCCACAAAAGGACAAAATGGTAGAACTCTACTTATATATGAAGTAGCTAGAATGGTCAGATTCATGGAAACCAAGAAGGGCAGCAGCCACCCAGGCGAGCGTGGGGGAAAACTAGGATGTTTATCTACTGAGTTCAGAGTCTCACTTGGAAAAGGCAGAAAGCTTTGAGTGGTGGTTATGGTGACAGAGGGGTGTGGCTACACATAATGCCATTGAAATATGTGGTTTAAAATAGCTAAAATTAAGCTGGATGTTGTTGCACACAACTATAATCTCAGCACACAGGAAGCTGGGGCAGGAAGACCAAATTCATTCCTCTGTACTTTGAGAATTATGTTGAAAATGCGTAGTGCTTGAAATAAATTTTACTGAAGTCCCTGTAGTGCTCACTGTGTCCCTGACACACTGGCCATCTTTATATACCGTGAATGCCTGTGCACAGACAGACACCTTGGACCTTCTGTGTTGATGTTCTCTCTCCCAGAATGCTGTTCTCCAGATCATGGCATGCTTACCGCTTGCTTTCTTCACATCTCTGCTCAAATGTCGCCTTCTCACTGTAGTCTCCCAGGGCTACTTCATCCAACATTGCTTCTGACGCTTTTCATTGCCAGGCCCTGCCTTGTCCACCACCTCACAGTAAGCTGTTCATATATTCTCCAGTACACCTGCCTTCTCTCACCTCACAGGAATGGAAGACCCCAATGGTGACAGATTTTTGTCAGTTCTTGACATTTTACAAGCAAGAAGAATTTCCTGGAATACAGTAGGTGTTCAGTATTTACTGAATGCATGGGTGGGTGGGTGGGTGGATGGATGGATGGATGGATGGATGGATAGGTGGATGGATGGATGGATGGATGGATAGGTGGATGGATGGATGGATGGATAGGTGGGTGGATGGATGGATGGATGGATAGGTGGATGGATGGATGGATAGGTGGATGGATGGATGGATGGATGGATGGATGGATGGGGAGGTTGAGATAGGGAGGGAGAGAACATGGGAGAGAGAGAGAGACAAATGGATTGATAGATGGATGAGTGGATGCATAGACGTGAATAGGTGAGAGGCTGAATGAATGGTTGAATGGGGATGTGGAGGGAGGGATGGAGAAAAGGGTAGGAGCAGGTGGGTAGATAAATGGGTAAATGGATAGATGAGTGGGTGGGTGAACATCTTTGAGCTCCATATCCCTGGTGTTATCAGTTGCACTAGCTGCAATTTCTAAATTCAAAATACCTATCCCGTCTCATCCTGAGGTGAGATCTGATCCTCTCAAGTCTGCTGCCTTCCATCTTTGTGTTCAACTTTGCTGTTTTACCACTGATGTATTTTCAACAGGTCTGTCTGCATATTCATTAACTCATGTAAATGTTCACAAAGGCACTATGACAGCGGCTCCTGACATGTTTCCTCTGCCTTCACTCAGGACAAATTACACCATCATCCAGTAGGCTGCCAATGCTGATGGGGTTCCTTTCATTGTGCTCCAGCCACAGATCCTCTCCGGGAACTCACCACGTAGCACGGGTTCACCTTTCCCATTCTCTCCAGCATGATTCAAGGGTCCTCAGGGGAGACAAAGACATGAAAGCCCCTCCCTTGACGGGGCCACTGACCTTGTCCATTCCCACGCAGGCTGGCAGAAGACATCTTTAAAGGGTTCTACATTCAAAGGTGAACGAACTCTAAATGTGGCTGTCCCCTCCTTTGCGGTGTCACTGTTCCCACTATGTCTTCATGAACGCTCAATGCCACAGAACAAGCTCTAACATCCCATCGCTCACATTCTCACCGAAACCCTCCCTCTCTTCCCCTGTCCATCCGCCCCCTCCTCTGGAACAGGCATTGCTATTCCAGCAGCAGCAGCAGCAGCAGCATCATAAACCAAAGGTCACTGTGAACAGAACTGGCCAGCAGCCCTGAAGGTAGTGCTCCTTCTATCCTAGGACACTGGAGCCAAAATGTCCCAGCCTCCACTGTGGTCATAAGACTGAGTCCTGGTTGTCAACCACACCAATGGCTTCAGTCACATGAGGAGACACTCTCTGGTTGCCGCACTGGAAGAAGGTAGAGTTCTCTTGGAACCCAGTGAGTGAAGGCCAAGGGGACATTTCACCTGACCTCCCGAGAGGCACAGTAACTGGCTGGGGGTTAACAGTGTCCAGGATTAGGAGCCATCTTCTAAATAACAATGTAGAAGCTGGTCTGCCTCACTTCCCCAGTGTGGATCACCAAGCCCTGTTCTGTCTCCAGGTCTATAGATATAATCAGATACAAACACAGAGAGTATGATAGACACATGATAAAGCAATGCTGCTGCCCCTAAGTTATTGCTCTAATACAACTATATGCCATCTGGTGACACTCACCTTAGGGAGCCTTTCTGGTTTGTGGGTTTGCTCAGTACAGCATCTAGTATTGCCTTAGCTAACTCAATGGCTGATAATACTCCCCCCCCCCCACCTCATTTGTTTCTTGAGATGGGTTTCTCTTGGAACTTACCTTATAGGCCAGGCTGGTCTCAAACTCACAGAGATCTGCCTGCCTCTGCTTCCACAGATGGGATTAAAGGTGTGTGCCAGACAGCCAGGCTATTTCACTCCCTTTCAACAGATTCTCCTATCTGTTCAGCAACACAGATCAGTAGACAGACATTACCTGGGAGGCATCGGAGTCCTCTGTTCCAAGTGAAATAGAGACCTCTTTGGGGAGCAGCTGACTTGTAACAGATACAGTGAGGCAGTTTGGGATAAGGGATAAGAACACTCCATAGGTACATCTACAAAGGATTCATGAACTCAGGACTTTTACACTTTTACAGTTCCCTGAGGCTCTTTTCTGGCCTTTTTGGTCTTAAGGGCTGAGTCTTCCCTCCAACTCCTATAAGAATATCTTGTTTCAATCATATGATCAATCGCTGAGTTTGCTTATATGTTAGATTTAACATATAAGCATGGAAGCATACTCACTGTAAAAACAATTATTCCATGTCTATCTAAAAACTTATACTCTCAGTGGGTGTCCCGTCAACTTTGTCCAGGGAACCCTTAAATAAAATCACAGGGAACTACTATAATCTTCCATCTCAAATACAAATAAAGAATATAAAATCATCAGAGCTGCGTATTTTCCCAGGGTCACATCCACCTGCCATAGGGCAGCATTGGGGTAGCCAGACCATTAGCTACTACAGCCAGGGTTCAGGGCACAGCAGGCCAGTTTTCCTCTAAACTCCACCGAGAACCTGGCCTTTCCTCCCACAAGGGCAGTGGTTCTCAACCTTCCTAAGACTGTGACCCTCATGTTGTGGTGACCCCAACCATAAAATTATTTCACTGCTACTTCCTAACTGTAATTTTGCTGTTATAAATCATAATGTAAATATCTGATATACAGGATATCTAATACGTAATTCTGTGAAAGGATTGTTCAACCCTACACACACACACACAAACACGCACATATGTGCTCGTTAAGAAGCGCTGATTAAGGGCAATCACCAGGACACAGTATTAAGGAACTCTTAAAGACACAGTGAGGTTGGTTACATATGTGACATTTTTGAGGGATCATAAAGTATCTATGGTAAATGTGTCCTTTGTTAAAGCTAGCATTTCTCCCAAAGAATTAAATAGATGTGGAGCATTTCCAGAAATTTTTAGGCCACTAAGTAGAAAGGCTTGGTTCACATTCTTTGAAATCAGAAAGGCATGTGGTGGTCCTCTCCTCCTAAGGCTGTGGTTCTGCCCTCCAGTCTAGACTACCTGGGACAAGTGACCTGCCATTGGCCTTTGACCATACCTATGAGCAGGAAGGGTCAATAGAGCAACAAGTGGAGAGGCCTGGCACTCTACAGAGAGAATCCTGGGGCCCACTGTTGGCTCATCTGAACATATACTGCAACAGTGTATGTGCTTGGGGGTTGGGGGGCCCTGGGGGGGTAGACATGTGGATGTAATCAAAGGAAAGAAACAAAGGGTCTAATGGAGAGATGTCAGCACCCATGGTCCCAGCTGTTCAGGAGGCTGCAGCGGCAGGATCGCTTAAGGCCACGAACCTACTGAGACCTCCGGGAAGAAAGGACGGGAAGGAGGGGAATGAAAGAAGGAGGGAGAGGAAGGAGGGAAGCGTGAACCAACGGGGGAAGGAAGGGGATGGGCTGCAGTCTCAGCTAGGCCGCCCTTCCCTGGCTCTGGGTTCCTGCTTCACTGTGAGGGCTTGGCCCTCCTGCAAGGCTGCAACTCTTGGTTGTTTTCCCTGGAGCACCCTGACCACATCACCAAGGACGTCTAGTGACAGCTACCTAAGGACTCCCACACTCACTCTCTGGAAACTGAAGGCTCTTGAGTCTAAGCCATCAGTCACCCCTAGGAGGCCATGGAAGTATCCTACAAGCTTATTTTAAATCGATATAGATAGATGGGTGGATGAACAGACAGATTCATGATTATAATGGAATTACACCAAATGGGGTGATGTTGCCCCCCATGAGCCAAGCACCATCTAACAAAACCCTAGTGCCTGGCATGAGTTGTTTGTTGGTCAGATGCATCTAGAGGTCAAGTCTCCTAAAGCAATATGGACTATTGCCACTGCCCTTGGCTTCCTCCCAGGTAAGACTATTGCTGAAATCACACACACACACACACACACACACACACACACACACACACACACACACACAGTTGGGACACAGGACTTGAAGGAATTGAGCCAGAACTGTCCTGGAGGCCTCCTTCATGAGGATTGGCTCTTATTGTATTGGAAGGTGCTTCACAAGTTACCAAAGGAGAGAAGCGATGGACAGTCCTACCCCATCTTAAAGCCTATAACTACACCATGATTGGGCCAGCAGTCTATCCCCAATAGTGAAATAATGGCACTTTTATCATGGGGGTAACCAACAGCTATCTAATTAGACTCACTGTCTATTTAATAAGAGGGACTTAGTATTTAGTATTGAGAACCTATGCAAGTACCCGTGGCTGGAGAGGTCATAGACCCTAGAGGAGAAGCGATTGCTGTCATCTCCCTACGTCTAAACTCTCTAACTATATAAGTTCTTATGCTCACATGGGTGAGCGTAGTTCTTACCTCATCAAAAACGCTTCCTTTTGCAACAGATGGAGGTTGTTATTGAGATCTGCAACTGGTCCAAAGGCAGAGAATAAACGACTGTGAAATGTCTAACCTCTCCCTCCCTGGCAATGCAACCCTATACCTTAAGCTCCTAAAAATCATGGAAGAGGGGATACAAAGAGTCTAGCAGGCATCCTGGGCTAATGTTGCTAAACACTGTCCCCTAGGTGTGACACGGAAAATGTACCCATGAAATCTCAACAATATGGTGTCCCAAATAAGACTGGTGTAGTGACACCACCACATGCCACTAGGAGCCAAGGAAATTTTACATGGTCCCATCCCTACGTGAAAAGCTACAGGTGTTCAATGGCTGCTGAAAGAGAATGAATTAGTTTCTCTTGGGCCAAGCTCCAACCCTGAATGCATGTACATATGAACAAAGCTACATAAATTCAATAAGCTCTGTGTGTGTGTGTGCATGTTACACACATTAATTAACAAAGATACCTTGCATTTGGAGAAACACTGGCGTTTGAGCAGGTAGGGAGGGATGAGGGCAGCCACTTAAGGGGTTCTCAAACATAATTAAAATATGTAGTAAAAATAAAAATGAATATATGGCCTAGTCCACACGTCTCTCCTTCAGGCTTCGCTGAAGGACAATGCCCCCATATCTCAACAGGCCATGCCCAGTGCCGCGGGGCCAAGGTCAGAGGATGATCTAGGAACCAGCTTAAATCCCTGCGTTCAGCTCACAAGCCCTGAGGGGTCCTGGCTTTCTCAGTCAACTGCAGTCACCTCCTGAGGATGTAGCTCAGGTCTTGTCCTTTCCTATACAACAAGGCACAGAGACACGTGCCTCTGGGCGCGGGAGGGGAGTGGGGGCAGCAATGAGTGGCACGTGGTGATGGTGGTGGGGTTGCAAGACCGTCAAGAGTGTTTTCCCTTTAACTGCAGAGAAAGCTGTGAATTACCATGGGAGGAGGGGAAAAGTCTCTGGAAAGAATGCCTAAAAATTGAGAGGGGGAGGGGGGCGTCAAACTATTTTTAAAAGCAAAGTTTTCCCACCTGGATTGGCGTCACCAATGCCTAGAGCGATGATGAGCCCAGAGGCCGGTGGAGCTAACACAAGGCAAATGCACCAAAGCTGCAGACGTACCCGCGGAGCTCTACGGGCCCCACCCCGTCGGGGGCGCGGCACGGGTGCCCCAGGCGCACGTGGTGCGGGCTGCGGGCTCCGGGAGACTGCAGTCGTGGACTTGGCTGACTATAGCTCTGCCGGCGCGCAAACGAGGCTGGAGCCAATCTAGGCGGGGGCAGTGCGCACAATGTGTTTCTTGTTAGGGACTCCCAAGCCGGGCCAGGTTTTGCTTTTGGTGCGGCATTATAATATTAAGAAGCAGTTTGATTCCGGACAATCCCGCCCTTGTTGCAGGCTGCTTGCGGGTTCCCACGGACGCCAGTGGGCAGACGCGGGTGGCCTGGGCGCTGCGCTCCCTCTGCGCGTCGGGTTGGGGGGCGCCCAGCGGGCTGCGGCCTGGGGTCCTCGCGGTGACCCTGGCTCCGGTGGTGGCCCGACCCCGCGGCTCGCGCCTCCCGGTGGCGCAGACTCAGCGACGCCAGCCTCTGCCCTCGCCAGTTCGCAGGCGGCCAGAGATTGTTTTCCAAGACCGTATCACTCCGTCCAGTTAATTTTCTTTTTATAATTTGGTGACCAGAATAAAAGTCCCAGGAAAATCCTTTGTGTATGCCAAATGTGACCGCAAATCTGAGCACTTCACAGTATTGGTAACAAAATATTTGTGGCGCTCCGTAGTTAAATTGGACCTTTCCACCAAACTTCCTAAGCTTTCTTTGAACCTGGCTGGAAAGTGATCCTCTAAAAGGAGATCAGAAGGTGGCAAGCAATTGGATTGGGCATTTGATCGAGATACATGGGTAAACAGAACCGTGCCGGAATCCTAGAAGGAGTTATGGCCGGAATTGTGGCAGGGCGAGGGCGGGCCGATTTAAGGCTAAACCATTGTAGTAGCAGCGGCGCTTCGCTAATGCCATTTATTAGTTGTGTGTGACATGAAATGTAAGAGCAAGTTAGGCAAGTCTTAAAAAAAAAGAGAGAGAAAAAATAAACATCCTCTTGTTTGCTTTTCGTGGCTTTGCTCATTTTCCTTCAGTCCTAGCGACCCTCATCTAAGGCCTTTTTAAACCCAAATTAGGTTTATCTGGTTGCAGGATAAGGGCTCCCTCTTGCCAAGCTATTAAATAAACACGTAAAGCAAAAACTCGAATCCTTATGCAACCCAGATGCTGTTTCCTTGAAAACTCTACAAACCCCGATAAGCCAGATAACAACAGTCCAGGTCAGTTGTGCGCCTCGACCCCCTCCCCCAAATTCCCAGCACTCCCACCCTCACCCTTAGGTTTTAGGGCCAGCAGAGGACGATTGTATTTGGGATCTTTTCTGCAAGACAAGGGATGAATAACCGCTGCTAACACTCTCAGCCGTGGATGAGCACCCTTGAGGGATCCGAGTGTCATAAACTATCCGGAAATGTTGGCATCTGGTTCCTAAAAGGGAGTTTTCCCTGGAGATAAGCCCCGGGACACAAGAGGTGTCTGCGTCTCCAGGCTGACTTACAAGTTTCTAGACTCCAGGTGATGTCAGGCGAAAATTCAGCCTTACGTAGGGGCTCGGTCCACCCCCCGCCCCCCGGGGCTTTTGTAGCGGAAATGAGCACGCAGATGCGGGAGCAGCACGCTGAAGCTCAGCCAGAGGACCACAGGCAGCAGGGCATCCTAGAATCTCTCAGGGTGGGGGTGGAGCTGTTATGGAAAAGCCTGATGCTTTTTGCATAGCCACTAAGAATTCCTAAGAGAACGTCAGTAGAAGGAGGTGTGTGTATGGAGGGGGGGTCGCGGGTAGGGGTCCTTCAAAGATTTTTTTGTTTTGTTTTGAGTCCAAGCCATCCAGGCAAGGACCAAGAAGATCCAAAGGAGTAAATAAATCTTGCCCTGAGATGAGACAGAGACCTCCTTCGCTTCCACTTCTACCCTCCCTCCAGCTCCACGCCTCTGTTGCGAAAACAAATGAAATAAAGCAAAACCTTTTGCTTTGGCAACGTCTAACGCCCCTCTTGCAAAGGAAGATTTCTTTCTTCTCCCTCTCCTGGCGCCCCCCACACACACACTTCGATCTCCTACCCCCTCCACTCCCTTTCTCCTGTTCTTTTCTTCTCGGCCCTCCTTCCTTCCCCCAAATCACTCGAAACTTAAGACGTGCAGAGGCTGCAGGTGCGCGCAGGCTGACGGCCCGGTCAGGGCGAGCCAGGGACCGCCGAGCCTTGCAGGCATTGATCAGCTGGGCGCGCGCGCTGAGTGACGGCGCGGTTGCCATGGCAGCCGCCTGAGCGGCGCCGCGAGGACAAGGCTGCAGGGCGGCGTGAATGGGCGGCGTCACGCGCCTGGCGCCAGAGAGTCTGCTCCGGGGCTCCGGCTCCGGCCCCGCCGCGGCCTGGCCCGCGCGCCGCCGCCGCCGCCGCTGCTGCCAATTCATCACCTGTCAGGGATCACTCGGGGGGTCACGGGCGGAATGGACACAGCTGTGAGAACAAAACCGAGGGGAAGAAAGGCGAGAGCTCCCAATTGCGCCAGATGTGCAGAGGAGGACCTTGAGACTCGCCCCTGCCGCGCCGGCTCCTCCTGCCTCCCCCGTGGCATTACGCAGGGATAGTAGCCAAGGGGGCTGGGCTGGGACCTGCTTCTGATTATCGCGCGTGGCCTGGACACGGTGGGGGATCCGGAGGCCTGGTAGCAAGACCAGAACGGGTCTGTTGCTTTAAGTGGGGGGCATCCCAGTGGGTAGCTGGGGCGGCCAATATTTCCACCGCCAGCATCACCCCCCCACCCTCCGCTGCCGGAAGCCCTTCACACCTTCCCACCACCCACGGATCCCGCCCTTGCTGCAGCTGGGCGCGTCCTGCAGCTGGGACCGTTTGAACTGCAGGGCTCGCAGATGAAAATCCACATCCACACCAATTGGCAGAATTTTTAATATGCCATTTATAAGCCGCCCCGAAAAAGGCTCCTACTCCATCCTTGGCCCCAAAACATAATTGCAAGAAATGTCAGCCTGGGCTTGCTGTGACAGACTTAACTAGTAACTCCGGCCTTTTCTCAGTCATTGACTTCTACAGTTTCATAATCTCCTTAAAATGATCTTTAAATGAATGTAAAAACCGGGTAGGGTGCCAACAGAATCGGATTCAACGCGGGCCGGCAGACTGGACTCTGGCATGGCAGCCAGAGAAAGAAACGCCAGAGAACTTTCACCATATTTAGCAATTTTACTATATCAGGGTACAAGAATGGTCTTGGGAGAAGGCGCTCATGCGTTGTAGCTGCCAGTGTGTCGAGCGAAGCTGCACAGCGCTCATTATCATCCAGCCCAGGGCCTTTCTGTTGGGATAATGAGGCTGGCACGGGTGCTAACATACGGTGTCCTTGGAAAAAGCTAAGAATGCGTCAGTACCGCAGAGATGCAATGTCCAAGAATCATAAGTAATAATTTGAGAATCCCAGAGATGTTTGTTTACATTGGCTATTATTGTAAAATACTCAGAGTATAACATCATGAACCAAAAGTGTCAAAACAAAATCTGTTCCGCTGTGGCACGTATGTGACAGAAACACACGCACACGAAGTACATCAAGAGGCTCGAACTGTGGCGGACTCAGATAGTAAATCACTCCCAGGCTTAATAACGGAGGCGAGTCGTCAATCGAGCTCTGTCACCGAGTTGCAGGCGGCACTGCTGGGCTTGCGCAGATTTCCCTGCAGGGCAGCGTCCCTCTGCAGCCTCCACACTGAGGTGGCCGCATTTTACCACCTCTGCGCCACCGGACTCTTCCTCCCTAGAGAAGAGTCCTGGGGCACATGGCTGTCACGTGGAGGTCAGAGATTGCCTGGCCCACCAGCTGAGGAATTAATCATTAATTGAAGGGAAAATACTGTTCCCCCACTACGGAGCTTTGCCCAGATTCTGCCTTCTTCCTCTTTCTTACGTTCTTACATGCAGAGGATGTTGTGGACTGAGATAAAAAAAAAAAAAAAAAAGACGACATGAAACTACCAGTTTACCCTTTGTTTGTTTTTTAAGAGAAATATTTTTTCCTCTAATATCCAGTATTCTTCTGCAAAGTGAGAATTCAGTGTGAATTAAAGTATTGGAGTCAAGAGCTCCAAACTTTGTAAAATGTGGCTGTATCTAGCAAGGGTGCTGAAAGATTCCTAACCTCATGTGTAACAGAATTTTCTTTTTAAAAAAAAAAAAAAAAGCGATAAGCTGTCAGTCAATAACTCGGACCACCTACCTGACAAAAGATCTTCCCAAGAGCTGTAAGTGCTGGAATGTGACACCAGAAATCACGATTTGTGCATAATTAATCGCATCACTTTGCCACCTACACTGAAGGGCACAGACCAAGGGCAGTGTATGTAAATGTAGTTTCAGTGTGCAAACCCTACTAATGACCTCCGATTAATCGAGTCATTATGCTAACCCTCCCTCATTCTTGGGGGTGGGAGAGAATCCTGAACGTGCCGGGTCCCTCGGGGCTCCTTTGCGGTCTGAAGGAGACCGCACAACGTTCGCTACACTCCGGTCGCTGAGTTTCCGACAAGGCCTCCCGCGTAGCTCCAAGTTGCAAAACCCCAAGCTAAACCTGTCCTGAATGTGGATGTGGGTAGTTTTCTCCCCCCACTCAACAACGCTTTTCTTTATCTTAAAAGAAGAAACTCACTTTACAAGCGTGACTCCCTAAAGGCACGCTGCTTTTCCCTTCTGCAAAGGTCGATGCCTTTTCTGACCTATGACTTCCCCTCTGCTGAGCGGAGACCTTGGGGCTGCAAGCAGCCTTTGGGGCGGGGATGGCTTGCTCCGGGCACACCCCCAGGGCGGGAGGTCCTACCTCTCTTGGGATTGGAATCAGGCATATTTGCACACCCAGGCCCCCTGGGCTCCCAGCGCATACTGTACTCAATTTACCACCCCAGCTGGGCTTGCGCCCGCTCCTCCCACCCCACGGGCATTGGCTGCAAACGCGGAAGAACCGAGCGCTTGCACTCACCAATGGGAGAACTCACTCTGCATGATTGACAGGACCTCTTTCACCAATGGCAGTTGAGGGATGCCTGATCGAGCGGGCCGGGCGAGTGTGCATAAAAGCCGCCCCGCCCGGCTCGCGCTTCATTCTGAGCAGAGCCAGGTGCCGCACAGCCAGCTCAGCCCCCCTGCGGTGGCTCCCTCCCTCCCGGCCTCTCCTCCTCCCAGCAGCATGAAAGCCTTCAGTCCGGTGAGGTCCGTTAGGAAAAACAGCCTGTCGGACCACAGCTTGGGCATCTCCCGGAGCAAAACCCCGGTAGATGACCCGATGAGCTTGCTCTACAACATGAACGACTGCTACTCCAAGCTCAAGGAACTGGTGCCCAGCATCCCGCAGAATAAGAAGGTGACCAAGATGGAAATCCTGCAGCACGTCATCGATTACATCTTGGACCTGCAGATCGCCCTGGACTCGCACCCCACGATCGTCAGCCTGCACCATCAGAGACCTGGACAGAACCAAACGTCCAGGACGCCGCTGACCACCCTGAACACGGACATCAGCATTCTGTCTTTGCAGGTGAGACTGGTTCACCAAGTACCTCGCTGCCTCTAACTCCTGGTCGCCTGACCTGTCACTCTTAAAGCCCATTGTAGAAACAGGCTCATTAACTTTATAAGAAAACTATACACTGAGCCTCATGTGAAATCGCTACTTAAGTTCTGTGTGGGTTGCGTCTGGATCTGCATTGTAGCGTGAACCTGTTTAATGGGACTTGTTGGCACTTTCGTGAAAGGAGGAGGGGGGAGGCTATCTTCTTCTTATTAATTGTCTAATATTCTGTCTTTTTTTCCTCTTTCTCTCCAGGCATCTGAATTTCCTTCTGAGCTAATGTCGAATGATAGCAAAGTACTCTGTGGCTGAGTAGATGGTGAGTGCTCGCGGGTGCCTCCTCCTGTGTGCGCGTTTTGGTAATGTGCTTGTGTGTGTCTGTAAAATGTTTGATTCGGTTAATGCATGCTTGCTTCGCTGTGCTATGGGTGCCTCTTCTCTTACCAGATAGGCATGAAGGGGCTTGAAGCTGTGGTTACCCGGGATTACAGAACAAAAGAAAGAAAAAAAAAGAAATGCCAGTAACTTATGGCAGGACCAAATGTTATTACTGGCTTTTGTGAGCCCAGCGGAGGTACTACGAGGTACAAACCTCGGCTGTAATTAATCTTATCGCCACAAATTCCATAGTGATTTTCCTTCCCCCCAAATTGCAATGGTCTGAGATTTCTCTAGCTAGTTGAGGATTGCGATCCTGAGCCTTCCCCTTGTGCTTTGCGATCCAGATTTCCCTATCTGTTAACTAAAGGGCTGTTTTCAATCAAATAATTGTTACAAGCAGCTCACTGGCGCCGGCAAGCAGCCTGCTAGAGATCCAAATAGGAGACTGGTTTGGGAAGTTTTCCCCTCCAGTCTCTCGCTATTTTCATGTTTAATTTGGGCTGTTGAGGCCGGGTATGTGCGCAGCATCTGGACGCCAGGGTTTGGTTTAAATGCTCACACTGTGGCTTCCCTGGCGCCAGGCTGCCCGCCTCTACCCCTAGGTTTCTCTACTAAGCTGCTTTTCTCTCCCAATCTTTTGCAGGCCTCTGGGGACTTTTTTTTTTTTTTTTTTTTTCTTTCTCTTTTTCTTTTGCACAACAAGAAGTCTACTGGATCTTCTTATAAGTCGCTGAACTTTGTGTTTTGTTTTCTCACCATTTCACCAGGAGAACAAGTTGAATGGACCTTTTTAAAAAGAAAAAAAAAAAAAAAACGGAAGAAAAACTAAGTGATCATCTTCCCAGGAGTTCTCCAGCCTGGACTGTGAAACCGTTATTTATGAGAGACTTTCAATGCCCTTTCTGCAGTTGGAAGGTTTTCTTTATATACTATTCCCACCATGGGGAGCGAAAAACGTTGAAAATCACAAGGAATTGCCCGATCTAAGCAGACTTTGCCTTTTTTCAAAGGTGGAGCGTGAATATCTGAAGGACCCAGTATTCGGTTACTTAAATGAAGTCTTTGGTCAGAAATGGTCTTTTTGACGCGAGCCTACTGAATGCTGTGTATATATTTATATATAAATATATATATATTGAGTGAGACCTTGTGGACTCTTCAATTAGAGTTTTCTTGTATAGTGGCAGAAATGCCTATTTCTGCATAAAAATGTAATGACGTACTTATGCTAAACTTTTTATAAAAGTTTAGTTGTAAACTTAACCCTTTTATACAAAATAAATCGTGTGTTTATTGGACGTTGATTGCTTGCTTTATTTCAGACAACCAGTGCTTTTTTTTTATGATGCTATGTTATAACTGAATCCGAATAAATACCAGTTCAAATTTATGTAGACTGTATTAAGATTATAATAATAAAATGTGTCTGACGTCAATACCTGGATTCTGAATGATTTTTGAATTGTCTTGTGCTTGCTCGGGCTACATCCTTCTGTGTCTGCCCCTCTCGCCCCCCATCACAGCCGGGTTCCATGCTGCCCAGCAGACCAAAACATTGTTGCTGTTAGGGATGGTGAGCACTGAACTCTACACACCTGGTAGTGGCATCTGTGCACTGGGACAGGGTTTAAAACGGGATCTGCAGGAGGTGATTCCCTTGAGTTAGATCACTGACAGCCTTGAAAGTGTACAGTCTAGAAAGACTAGTGTGTGGAAAGACACTTGGAGCAACATCCAGATTCAGAAGGAGAAAGGAGGGCCTTGACTGTCACTGGCTGGGAGCCCCAGCGCTCTGCCCCCCCCCCAACTTGTGGCTTACTCAAGCCTGCTTGGGCCAGCTGCTCTCCCAGGCTCATGGCTCTGAAGCTCTCTCACTCGTGACTGCCATCTGAACTGAAGGAACAGGGAAGGTTCGAGAGAAGCCCCACCTACATACCAAAAAAAAAAAAAAAAAAGGTGTCACTAATACTCCCACCTAACTCTCAGAGTCTTGAGGACACAGGGCCGATCATTTAAATCCACATTCTATGGGTGCTTACATTATGTTCCCAAATTGGAAATGGCATGGGGTTGGGTAGTTCTGGAAAGACATGCACACCCTACGGAAAGGGTGGGAACAAGGGACAGAGAATACACGGCTCACCTGGTGCCACTTTCTAGGCCAAGCAGGTGTTTGGGTGGCGCCTGCTAGTCTGCCTCGACTGAGGTGTTTCCTGGCGGAATCCATCACAGTGAGTGGAGGATGGGCAACTTTGGTTCTAATGGTCCCCGCCTCTTTCCTGCGGGGCGGGGTTGTCCTTAATGATTACACCAGGGGTTGCATGCTTTGGCCATTACACCTGGGCTGGAGACTGTCCCCAGAGCCAAAGCAGCCGCCCAAAACAGTAGTCACCTGTTGCCCCTGTATGCACACCCGGCCAAACCAGCATGCACTTCGTCCCCCCACGGTCTCCAGAAGAAGGAGAGAAGTAAGGGAATAAATTGTTTTCCCACCCCTATCCTCAGCCTGGCCTCTGCTCCGGTGGCAGTGCGGATCTGACTGCAAGTGCAATCGTGCTATCTGAACGACAAGGCCCTTTGAGCACCTGTGGTGTCGCTGGACAAGCAACGCAGCTTTGCAAAACTTGAACGACTCCCCTACCCACGGCAGCCCCAAAATTGGAACCTTTAGGAGAGGGATTTGTAAACGCAGCTGGTCGCGCGATGGAGGCCGAGCGCCACCTGCTGGCAATCATGAGGATAGCTGCTAGCCTGTGGTTCGGCCGTCCCCGGGCGTGGGTGTTGGGAGCAGGTGACTTGGTCTGCAGTCTTATCCTGACCATGCTCTGGCCATGTAACTTTCTACAGATGATTGATGTCACCCCTAACGACTCTGCCTCTGGCGCGTATATATAAAGCCATTCCACCTCAGAAAGCTTTAGCAGCATGCTTCCCTCTCTGACTCCAACTTTGCCTTTAACATTTATTTTGCTTGAATTGGTTTAATGCTTTTTAACTAGAAGCCCAAATGCTACCTTATCAGAACAGGATGAGAGGGAGCAACATTTCTTACTCCAAATCTTAATGCCATTTTCCTTCCACTGTGTAAGATGTAGGTCCAGATGGTTCATGTACATTTTATCAGTTTTTGAAAAAAATCTTTTCAGCTTCTAAATTTGAGTAATTTTGAGAATTTCAAATAAAAACACAATGACAAATTTAGCAACATTCCCATACTTCACTTTTTTATTACATAAGTTTTAAATTTCTTTTCACTGATTTATCTTATTTGTGGTGCTGGGGATCAAACCCAAGGTCTTGGTAATATTGAGCACCCTACCACCAAACTACCCCGAGCCCTCAATGTTATTTTTCTCAGAAAGCCCGTCTGTTCTTTAACAAGCTGTGGTTTTTAAAATAACTCTGACTCCAATGTGATGTCAGATTCGTTGTTCTTTTGTGCTGTGGTGATGTCCGCCGCAGATTCTGTTAACCCAGTATTTTATTTGCAATTAATTGTGAGAGAAATACAGGACTGGCTTTTTTTTCATACTACCCTACACTTGGTTTTAGAACAACAGTCCACTAACTTTGAAGGGTGGAATCGGTCAGTTCTCAGTGTCAGATGCTGTGGTTAAATCCTTAACAGAGAGGCAGATGTGTAACAGTCTTCCCATGGTACAGAACCTGGTCCTGGTCAAGCCAATTCGGTCTGTCGGTGCTTCCTATCCGTAAAGGTGCTTCCAGGTAGAGCTGATCCATCCAACAGCAATGAGCTTAGTGCTGTCAGTCAAAAGCTGCTAGAGAAATTCTTGAACTTAGTGATCCCTGGTTCCAGGACTATGCAAATCTGACTCTCTTGGGCACCTTTGGAGTTCTCCACACATGCTGTTGATGTGGGGGGGGTGCTTGGGGGGGGCCTCCAGGCTTTGGGTGTTTCTAAGGCATGAACCTACCTGGACTTTGACATTTTCCCCCTAGCCTATGGTGGAGCATAGGACAGCTGTTCCCTGGAACCTAGCTGAGGCCCTGGTATCTTGAAGCAGACAACAATGGTATGATCTCTAGAAGACCTTAACCTGAAGTAAGATAAGCAGAACCACCTGGCTGATAGCTAGGTCTATGGCAACAATAGTGAGTGTCCATTCACCCCTCCCACCACCCAGGGGCTTCCAGGTGGTATGACTCCTGCCTGTGAATTACCCAGAGTCCTGAAGGTAAATAACCGCCATGAAGCTATTGGTTCACATCATGGAATCCTGCCTCTAATCTGTGAGTGTCTGCTCTATTCACATGCATAAATGTTTCCTTACATCTCCCCCAGGAAGGGTCACACATGCCAGACCCTAAGCAGTGATTGTGAGATGATCCAAGACACCTAGGGATGGGCATTCTGTTTAGTAAAGTAGGCACCATAAGGAGGGAAAGAACAGAGCACTGTGCACATGCCTGGGCAGCCCCAGGTAAGGGGAGAATCCCTCTAACCACATGGGGCATTGGCCATGACTATGGAAAACAAGGTGTGGTGAGCTGGGGACTGATTTGAGACAGGCCATGAAAACAGCCGAGCTGCTGGGCAGCTCCCCTTGGAAACTCAAGTATGCCCTTTCCTGGGTGACACACCCAGCAGGGCCCCTCCTGTAGATAATTTGGGGTCAGGCATTTCCTGGTAAGAGAGATAAACAAAACTGACATAAGCCAGTACTGGGTACAAACTCTGTGAGTGTGACTGTCCTTGAAATGACCGGTCAGGACAAAAAATCCCAGTTTATCATCATCTCATGATGTATGTTTGGATGGTTCCTGTGTATGCAACAGCTCATCTGTCAATCAGGATAGGATCGACTCCATTCCTGACCCTTCACATCAGTTCCTCCATCCACCCAAATTCATTGAAAAGCAAAACAAAAAACCCTTCAAAGAACCCAGAGAGCTTGTACCACATGGTCATTATATCCAGGCCAACATCCATTCTGCACCATATATTCTGTGCTAAACTCTGACTTTTGGTAATTATTGTGGTCACTGTGTTTTGTCCAATCTGTTTTTTAGACACCAAGAACCTGGACTTTATGTCAAGGCACACACTCCGCACCCCAGCCCATCTCAGCATGGAAATACAGAACTTTCTTTTCAAATTCACAACCACAGTTTGCTCTGCTCCAAAGTGGAGATGTTAAGAGTTAATTAAGATTGTGGTGAGTGACCTGAGTACCTGAATTCTCATATTTAATGGTGAAGTAAAAGGCACTTATAATTTAAACTATAACCAGCAATGGAAACAACATATTGTGTAGAATAAACAGGATGGATAGTGAAGAGAAAAATAAAAATCAGAAGAACTATAGAGGGCCTAAACTATGAATAGTAAAGTGATTTTTAAAAAATTAGTTGAAAACAACAAAAATAGTAATTCATTGAAAAAAATTAGTCAAAGTATGACGTCTCAAGCCTTAGGACCTAGCTGAAGTGCCTGTTTAACATATCAAAGTGGACCTGGCTCAGGTTCTCCCAGCATCCCTCATTCTGCCTGTGGCATACTCCACCCTCTCTCTACCCTAGCCCCACTCTCCAGCCCAGCGGCTGGGCTGCCCTTCCCCAGAGGCTGCTGGATACCTATGCTGGACATTTTGGTTCTTTGCCACATTTTTACCTTTAGCCCTCGTGGATGCTGTGCCTGCTTCCCTTCCACTGTTCCCCTCCTCACAAGGCTCAGGGTCGAGTTCGCTCTGCTCTCTCCAGACGTCCCAGCCTTTGGCTCTGCTCTCTCCCTCTAATCTACAATAAACTTTCTCCTCCACCAGCCCTAGGAAAGGTCATGATCTTCCTTTTTTTTTTTTTTTAATTCAGTAAGAAAACCACAAGATGGTTTGTATGTTTTTTACTGTTCTTATATAGATAAGAACAGTAAGATTTATTTTTTTAACTTTATTTATTTTTATTTGCCTTGAACTGGGAACTGGAACTACAGACAGTTGTTAGCTGCCATGTGGGTGCTGGGAATTGAACCCCGGTCCTCTGGAAGAAAGTCAGTGCTCTTAACCACTGAGCCATCTGCAGCCCCCAAAGTAAGATTTCTAAATAAATAAAATAGAAATAATATAGTCATTGAAACTCAAAACTCTATGCACATGTTAAGATTCAGGTTAGGAACTACTGAAGAGAATCAATAAACTGGAAGACAGGCCTGAGAAACTTGCATCCAGGAGAGAGAGAGGCCAGGAAGTGAGAGGCGCGGGAGAGGAGGAGGAGGCAAAGAGAGGAGAAAAGCCACTCCAGGAAGGCTTGACTGATGGCTGCCGCTACAAGGCACACACCTCGGCCAGCAACTGAGAAAATACTCAGAAAACGAACACAGTTAAGAACTCCCGACTCCATACCTGTTCTGATCTTGGTCCACTTCACAGTGCTGGTATCTCCAGGATGCTGGAACCTCCCTTTACCAGTGGGTTTCCTGCCTCTCTTCAGGGACTGCGATCCTGCCACACGGTGCCAAGCCCAGCTTCTCTCCACAACCTCTTCGATCCTTGAGCTTTCTTCAGTGTTACCAAAACTACTACCAAATGGCAGGGTATGGCTGGGTGACTTTGCTCTTTTGGGGCCCCGCCACTCAGCTCCGAAATAATCACACACAGAGGCTTATTCTTAATTATAAATGCCCAGCCTTAGCTTGGCTTATTTCTAGCCAGTTTTTCCTAGCTTAAATCATCTCATCTACCTTTTGACTTCTCTAATATCTTACTTTCACTCTTACTCTGTGGCTGGCCCCTCTTGTCCTCCTTCTCTTGCTCCTTCTATTTATTCTCTCTGCCTCCCAGCCCCACCCATCCTTTCTCCTGCCTCGCTATTGGCTGTTCAGTTCTTTATTAAGATCATCAGGTATTTTAGGCAGGCACAGTGACACAGCTTCACAGAGTTAAGCAAATGCAACGTAAAAGAATACAACACAGCTTTGCATCACTAAACAAATGCTCCATAGCATAAACAAACATAACACATCTTAAAATAATATTTTACAACAGGAGAGTCCACACATGACCAAGTGTGGCTCTCGGCTTGTGATGCTCAAGACCACAGCTCTGTGTGCCGACCCTAAAGAAATTCTTTCTTCCCAGATTTTTTCTTCAGTGGTGCTGGTCTCTTATTTAACCGTGACTGATTCTTCAGCTTTAGCTCATCAACACTGATTATCCCAGTAAAGCAAAAGTTTCACTTCCATAGACTCTTAACCCCAACCACCACCACACTGACAGCCCAGTGAAGTCTTTAGCTCCCTCAGAAACTTCCAGAGCCAGGCCTCCGTGTTTGCGTGTCTGTAAGCCTTTCTAGCTCATTAACCTCTCAGTGCGAAACAGTCTTTTCTAGGAAAAAAAAAGAAAACAAAAAAACTTCAAATCCTTCCCTAAAAATACAGCATAGTCAGGTCCATCAAAACACTATCCAACTCTAGATTTTTACAGTTCACTGAGGGAACCCAAGGCTGGAACCCAGAAGCAGGAACTCAACAGAAGAACACTACTTACTGCCTTGCTTTCCATGTTTAGCCAACTTATTTTTTTTTCTTTCTTTTTAACGTTTTTTGTGAGATAGAGTCTCACTGCATAGCTTTAGCCCCAAACTTACAGAGATCTAGAGTAGTGGGATCAAAGGTATGCACCGCCAGCCACACAGGCTCAGCTTGCTCTCTTATACACCCTAGAATCGCCTGTGTAGGGCTGGCTCCGCCCACAGTGGGCTGGGACCTCAACCACTGATCAAGAAAATGCCCCACAGACATGTCCTCCTGTAATTTTTCAGTTGAGGTGCCCTCTTCCCAGGAGACTCTAGTTTATGTCAAATTAATGAAAACTAAGCAAATATCCTGTAAAGTTACATAGACATCTGCTCATTAGCCCAGCTGACCCTAACCTGGATATCTACCCAGAAGTTATAGTTGCCCAACTATGAATTAATACTGTGCCAGTTAAATGGATTTAGCATCTCTTTCCTTCTTTCTGTGTGTTCTCTTGATAGGGGGTGGGGGGATAGAGTGGGCTTTGAGTCTCACTATATAGCTCTGACTAGCCTGGAACTATTTATGTAAACCCCCAGGCTAGCCTTGAACTCACAGAGATCCACCTGCCTCTGCCAAGGTTAGAGGTATGCGCCACCACATCCAGACAAGGCCAGCCTATATTTTCAGACATACGCTCTCAGGACAAAAGAGAGAGAGAAATCAGACTTCATGTTGTAGCCATAATGTTAGCAATGATGGTGGAATCACTGTGTATCTGTTGTAAGATAAACACTGGGTTGACTAGGACCCAAGACTTTCCTCAGAGAAGAAATGAGGACACTGCCATTGAACTGAAAGTGAAAATCCGTTTAGATTTGGGGCTTTTTGTTTTTGGTTTGGTTTTGGTTTCTCCTGGAAAGTATATGTTTCTAGCTTGCCACTGGAAGTGCTTAGGAGAAATGACTGCAAAGCCAGGGTTACCTGAAGACTTTAGCCTCGGAGAAAGCAGGTTGCTGAAGAAATACCTGCCCTGCAAAGGACATGAAAAATTCAAGTAGGATCAAGAGGAGGAGAAAAGGATAGAAGTCTTAGGGTATCCATGGAAGTGTTAAAGACACCAGCTAGTTATTGTTGTTCTGTGCGAGTGCGTGTGCGCATGCATGTGTGTGTGTGTGTGTGCGTTCGTGCATGTGTGTGTGAGAGAGAGAGAGATTGGGGGGAGCAGGCATCTGTGACAGCTAAGGTTATCTTTTAAATTACTGTGCTTAGATCTATAAAACAAAAACACCCTTAACCTGTAAGCTCCACTTGCCCAAAGACAGATACCTTCTTGGAATGCTGGCAGCTGTTGTTAGGTGAATAACAGTTTCACTCCTGTAAACAAGCTTGGTTGCCCCACGCTTGCTGCACATTCTGTGTGCTGGATCACACATAGGCAGGAAGAATGTCAGGATGTATGCTTGTCCCTGATTGGATAAGGCAGGAAGTATGGATGTAGCTTTGTGTGTTTTGCCTTTGTAAGCCCCTGACTAATACAACACCATAAACTGCTAATTCCAGGTATGGACCTGGCCAGAATCCATGGTCCTGGCTTGTACTTAACAGAGTCTGCTTCAAATGTGGCTCAAAAACTGTGGAATTGGTCTTGTTCTCACTCCGTGGAATTAACACACACACACACACACACATAGAGGTCATAAGACAGTTTGTGGGGTCCCTTCTCCTCTTCTGCCTTTACAGGATTCTGGGAATAGAATTTAGGTTTCCAGGCTTTCTTGCTGACCCCCAACATGCATGCACCCCACCCATCAGGGTGAGCTGTTAGGATCATCATGGTGATCCACAGTGACCTGTCTGTCATTGGACTGACCTGTCAGTGTATTGAATAAAGTCAGACTCAGAGAACCAAGTAGGGTGTGATTTCTTCCATGTGTGGAAAGGTGAACAGTATCCAGAACAATAGTGATGATGATGATGAGATTGTGATTTGTAAGTAGTGGAGGGACTACTAGAGAAGGCGGGGGGGGGGGGGGGGGGGGGGGGGGGGGCGCAGAAAGAGGGAAGGAAAGGATGGAAGGCAAAACCCCAGACTACCTCTGTGCTCTCCCTCCCCCCAGCACAGGGACTCTCTGGTCCCCTTATGCAAGGCTCTAGCTGCTGGCCAGTCCCTGGTTCCATTGCTCACTCGTGCTGACCTTGACTTTCGGAGATGAGGTACGGGTGGGGACACCCTTCACCTCTTGTCTGTGAGCTGCCTACATCTGTGTAGCTATGACAGGTACCTACTGTAGGTCCCGCCAATGGACAGCAGGAAGAAAAATTGGTCTAGACCTAGAGAAGTGCTTCTCCACCTCACCCCCATCCCCATGGCCATTTTCAAGAGAGAATGCATATGGCTACATCCTGTGAGAACAGCCCTGTTTTGAGAGTTCTCCATCTAGAGGCAGCATGTGTGAACTCAGTTTCACAAAAAAAAAAAAAAAATCTTCTTTTGTAAAATGTATTTCTAAAATGTATTTACATCCCCTGCTGCCCGCCATGTCTCTTGCTGATCCCTACATCCCTGCCTCCCCATATTTAATGCTCCATGCATTCCGTTACACTTACCCTCCACCTCTCCTTTTAAACTGCTTCCTCTCCCTATAGTTTCCTTTCTACATTCATTCACACACACACACACACACACACACACACACACACACACACACAAACACATCTATCCAGAGCCCTCCTGTGAGAGAAAGCAGCTGACCTCCCTGTCTGGTTTGCCGTACAACAGGCTTCAAAGTCAGGATTCAGCGGCTTCATGGCTCTGAAGCAAAGTTCATCAAAGCTCAAACATCTCTTCAAACTCTGGCTCAAAACTCCCGTGGAAGCAGAGCCAGGACCAGAAAGGGAAAAGCTGTTCTTAGCGTTCTGATTTTATCAGAACTTCTTGAAGCCCATCAGTTAAAAAGTATTTTTTTAAATGCACACGTTAAAAATGTCAACTGAAATTGTAACTCCCTAAAGTAAAATATTTTTTTAAAGTGAAAAAAAATCTCATGCTAAAATTAAACCTTGAATTGAATCCAAGCTGATTGACTGGATCTGATTTGAAATGCCCTCGCTAGGAACTAATTTCCACTTTTTCCACAAGCTCTGATTTTGTGCCTGACAATAGTTTTTGAGAGTCCCCTTGAGGCGAATGTGTAATCTGTGCTTGCAAACATCAGCTGAGAAGAAGTAATTCCAGCCATACGGGCAGGGCCGCACACAGACAGTGTCCCCCGAGACACCCCAGCCCGACAAGAAATGCAATAAAGAA
>PVIH01020166.1:0-33258 GCA_004025045.1 Sigmodon hispidus | reverse complement strand
TGCTTTGAGTTTGAGTTTTTGCTTTTGGCTTCCTGTTTATGAGCTTGTAGTATTCTAACATAGATAGTAAGTAAGCTTTCTTTCAACATACAAGAGAGAAGTGGGGTAATCAGTGCCTGTAGGATGCTTTCAAATATCCTTATTCTTCAAAAGGCCTACCTAAATGTCAAAGACATCATTCAGGGTTTTTTTTTTTTTTTTAAAAGCCAAATTGGAAGTAGTATGTCAAAGTCTAAATGACTTCCTTTGTTGGAAATGAAGTACATGGCATGGCCACTTGCATAGCATTGTGTATTCTGTGCAATCTGATTCTACAAGGAACAGTCCTTACTTATAGCAGTGCTGGTTGATGTAGCAATCTCATCAGACTCAGGAAGATAAAATATTGACTAATAAACTATTGCTTGTTCTTTTGTAGGTAACAGCTCATGAGTAGATTTGAGGAATAATTATAATTTCTCTGCTCCTGTCTGTTTTATTATGGTCTGAGAAATAATTAATTTTTTAAAAGTGATGGTAGGAAGTGATCAAAATTCAGAAGAAGATTTGGGTTTACTAAGAAAGAAGCTCCATTTTCTCAGAATCCTTTTTTTACTTTCTTGAAGGCATATGTACCACAAATCCTAACAGATACTGCTTTGTAGTTTCTTAGGATGTCTTTGACTTTTGATCTAGGTAGTAAAGTATTGAGAGAATAGGGGTGTGATCTCTAGTCTTTCATACTTTTATAAGTGTTCAAAAGATTTGTGTTGATTTTATTTTACAAATGTTCAGAGAATTCACTAGTGATGCAATCTAGGCCTGGGTTTTTTTTATTTGTAGGAAACTTTGATTGATTACTATTAAAATTTCTTTACATGGATAAAGTTTATTCAGAATGTTGGTGACCTCTACTTTGTCTGAATTTTGCCTACTTGTTATTTTTAATGGATGGAATCATACAGTATGATTTGTCTGACTAATAACTGACATGTCTCTGTTAGAACTGTGCGTAAACTAGGTCTAGCTGTCCAGGCCAGTAAGGCTGGAACAGAGAGAAAAAGGCAAATGATCAAGAACTTAGATTCACTTTCATCTACAGAGCTTGTCAAAGCATGGGCTCCTAGTATCAAAAATTGCATATAAATTTTTCATACAATTCCTTTAGAAGGCACTTGACTTACAGATTTTGTCTTTTCATTTTTCTTAGCATTATTTGAAGTACCAAGCTTTATTTATTAACATTGTGAGTTCTTTCTTTTGTTTGTAACTTGTGCTGTTAGCATATTGTCTAAATGTCTTTGCCTAGTTTAAGGTAACAAAGCTGTTCTTCAATCTGACTTGTAGATTTAAACTTCATATTAGGTGTATGATGTGCTATGGATTAAATTTGGAGCCTAGTGTAAAAGGTCTGATTTTTATTTTATTTTTTTTTGTGTGTGTGTGTGTGTGTATGTATGTATGTATGTTATTGATTGGCTAGATTTTGAGACACACATATTTACAATTTCCCCAGCATCATTTGTCATAGAACCTGTCAGTTCTTCTACATATTTTATAAGCATCTTTATCAAAAGTCAATTGACTAGATATATGTAAATGTATATATATATATATGTATATATAAATAGCTAAAATTTGGTCCAGTCCTAGTTTCCATCTTTTTCTTAAAGCGGTATCATGCTACCTCATGATGTAACAATAAACTTTGAAACTGCATAACTAGCTCCCCAACCTTGTTCATTTTCAGCTATATTGGCTTTCTTAGAAGCTTTGCATGGCTAGCAGTGTTAGGAACAAGTTGACAACTGCATCAAGAAAATCATATGGGAATTTTAAATAAAGACTACTTTGAATGAATATAAGAAATGAAGAAAAATTACTATGTTAACAGTATTCACATGCCTTCACTCTGCACACATAGACTATTTTTTCATTTCTTTCTTTTACATTTTCTTATGGCAATACTCTATAGACTTTTATGTGTAAATCTCATACTTGCAAAATGTATTTTAAAATATTCAATTCTTTTATCCCAATTATAAATCTACTGTCTTGGGAACTAACTACATACAGTTCTATAAGAAATATATTACTCCAGTGTGCTGGATAGACTTTTGTCGTGATGACACAGGCCATGGGCATCTTGAAAGTAGGATTATCAATGGAAAGATTGTCTCTAATCAGATTTGCCGTGGGGATGTCTGGGGGGCATCTTCTTGCTTGAATAATGATTGATGTGTGAGGGCCTAGACTGCTCTGGGTGACATTACTTCTGGGCAGGAATTTGGAGTTGTATAAAACAGCAAGCTGAGCAAGGCATGGAGCATAGTCTCATAAGCAACCTGCTTCAGCTTCTCCTTATGATAGATCGTGCACTACACAATGAAATAGTCTTTTCTCTCCATGTTGCTTTTGTTATGGTTATTGTCACAGTAGAAAGCACAAGGATACCCAATGACATATTTAGATTACCTTTAAAAAGAACTGCCATCTCTTCCTCATTGAACAGTGAACCTTCTTTCAACCCCAGGAGGCTTGGGGGTACAGTCAATTGCAGCAGTATGTTTTTAATACACCCTTAGACTGGGCACTGTTTTGCTTTTGGAGGCATTGTCTAATATTGCATCCAATTTACAATCCCATCAAACTGTGAGTTTAGGAAGTCTATGTCTTTTAGCTATTAGTTGGATATTTTGAACCAAATTATATTTGTTCGCTATTCTATCCCCAAAGAACTCATTAATCTGTTAATGTGTCATTTTTCTTTATATCTTATATATATTCATAAATATATATCTCCACATATAACTGTGTACGTTTTGTATTTTAATTAGGTGGTAGAACAATGGTCACTTTTTAATTCATGCTGCATTTCCCCTGTGTAAAAAAGTTGTGTACATGTTGTTCATGTTGCTGGGAACCAGGAGGATTGTGGTACAAATAGTCTATGGTGGCAGGAGTCATTTATTCTATCATATTCTTGTCTCCTGACCACTGAGTACTCACATGAATGATGTTTTTCTCCCTTCATTTACATGGCTTCCCAACTAATGATCTGTATCTTTGGGCTTAGACAAGGCCCAATGACATGCTATTATCCTATGGCCTCATACTGGATTCTCCTGAGAGTCATCTTCTGATTTGAAGCCTTCACAAAAATCACCTGACCACTGCCATGGCAACTGAAGCCATCTTCTAATGTGTCAGGTTTCCCAGACTGATTCTGAAGTATTTGTGTCTTCGCCACATGAGTATCATAGACATCTTGGGGAAAATAAAGCTCTGTGTGTTGGGCCCTCCCCCTATAATCATTCATCTAGAGACTGCACTACAAACCTTCCTACAGGTCAATCTAGTAGAAGCATTTTCTCAGTTGAGACTCCTCTTCCCAAATAACATGTGTTAAATTGAAAAAAAAAAAAAACAATAAAAAAGAAAAATAAACTGAAAAATTTTGAGTGCTGAACATGTTTCAGTTATTTCAGAATATTTCAAGTGGTGATATATTTTTTTTTCTTGAGTGCTGGGGATTGTACTTGGGACCTTCTCTATACTAGGCTGGTGATAAACTACAGGCCTAACCTTCTGGGATAGGAATTTTGTCACTAGATGTTTGTAGCTTGGTTCTGGGGGTTGAGAGTGGATAAAATCCTTTTGCTTTTATTCTGAATTTTGATGAAATCACTCTCACTTCAGTTCTTCTAAATGTCAATCACTGGTCTACTTGTGTGTACACACACACACATATAAACAAACATATATATCAATGCTTATCGCCTCTCAGTCACATTTCTTTCATCTTACAGAAGTCTTATTTTTCTAATATACTGAATTTTCCTAAAGCAAGGCAAACTTATGACAACTTTGGTTGGTTTTGGTTGGTTCTGTTTTATGCTGCATGATGGACTGCTGCCATCTCACGCATTAATTATAACAGGACACTGACATCAAAGGAGTCTGAGTCTCCTGGCAACCAGAGCAGCTTAACGGGCACAGTGATGGAAGAAAGAGCCTTTCTTTACAGAAACTACTGGGTTCTTTTTAGTTTTCCTTTCTGAAGGTAAATATCTGTCCCAAAGATTTAGGTTGAAGCTTTAAAACTTGATTTACTTTAGTGTCAACAAGTTTTAAAATATCAGTTTCATACAGTTCAAATAAATATGCATACTTATTTTTTTAAATTGAATTTTACAACCTGTGGAAGTGGCGTGTTTCTAGAAGGGTGCAAAAATGACTCAGGCAGTGGAGAAATCCTCAGTTCTGAATAGGAGACAAGGAGCAGATGATTAAGTACAGTTCCTCTGTGGTTTGAATAAGCGCATCCCTCACAGACTCAGGGGTTTGAATACTTAGCCTCAGTTGGTATGTTGTTTGGTAGGGTTTAGGATGTGATTGCTGTAGGAGGAATGTCACTGAAGGCAGGCTCTGAGGTTTCAAAATGTTCCCACAATTCTCAGTGTGCTCTTTGCTTCTGGCTTGTGGGTTATGGTAGGAGCGCTCAGCTTACTGCTCTGGTCACCATGTCCACCTACTGCCATGTTGCCTCATCATTATGGTGATGAACACTTATTCTTCTGGAACCGTAACCCAAACAAATCCTGCCTTCTCTGAGTTGCCTTGGTGGTAATCCTTTATCGCAGCATAGAAGAGTAGCAAACACAGCCTTTTCAGGTAATACATTCCTTTAGAAGGAAGATAGTTTCATTTGGTAGCAGCAGTCTGTCAATGGAGTACATTGAGATCTGATTTCTGGACCATATTTCTATTTGAACTGTGATGTCAATGACTCACCTGAATTGGTAATGCCAGTGAGAGGAACTTAAAATGTCAGGGGTTTATTTAGAGTGACCATGATGCTTCTGCAAGAGTAGCTTTGGTAAAAGACAAGCTATAGGCTGTGGTGTTGGGATGAGAGGAAACTGCCACTATTAGAAAGCAGTTTAGGACATTAGGAGACGCTTTGGAATGTGAACTCCAACTTTCTCACTTCCCTGATGTGGTGATGGTCAAGGTGATTCAAACAGATGAGTCTTATGTAAAATACAGAACTTGATGCTAACACTAATGGTCTGATTCTGAAGTTAGAATCAGAGTTAATATTTCAAAAATTGGCACATATCTCCAGAATAATATGCTAGCTATTTTAATTTGTTTAGATGTCAGTGTCTTTCTCAAGGTGATACACTTATGTGATATTTATATATCTTAAACCTTCCTTTAGAATACAAGGCAAGAAGAAGGTCTAAGTATGTTCTGTACACATCTATTTGGGCCAAATGGGGAGGCCCCTTGTTTGAACTGAGAATGCCAGGAACACAGCACATATTTTACTTCAATCACACTCAGGTGTGCTAAGGAGCTGCCCTAGACCTCCTGGTAAAGACAGGTAGGTCACTTGACGGCATCTTTAGCTAGGCTCTGCAACCTTAGACATGTGGCCCTCTGCTTTCACCATGGGGAAGATAACTCACAGAACCTCTGAAAACCATCCATTCTTTGTCCCAGAAAGATCAGGCTGTAAGGAAGGCTAAATTGGGAAGACATCACCTTGGCCCCCTTTCTCTGAAAACTCTGTATATATGAGCACTTTTGAGAAAAAAACAAAACAAAACAAACTGTTGAGACTACAAGGAAGGATTTGGGCCTGTGGATTCAGCTTATAACCTGTCAGCTCTGTTCTGTTCATGTTTCAAAGAGCTCTTTGCAATTCCAATAGCTCTTTTCACAGTGATGTGTTAGATAAAACAAAAAGTAATCTTACTAGAGGATCATTGTGTTTTAGCTATATGAATCTACTGTCTATTGGAAAGTCACTTAGACTCCTAGAATGAGTGTTCACTTCTAAGTTTTAGAAAACACTTTAACTTCAGAGAATATTGTAAATGTCAGCATCCAGTGAAAGTCAAATGTCTAGTACCATTCTTCTAAGTTATAATCAGTACTCAGTGTATGGGAGTGACTGTTTTCAAATAACATAATTCTAGTGTATTATATTTTTCTTAGAATAGTATTTCAGCTAAATTGTCTTTCTATGTGCCTTTCTATGCACTTATCTTTTTCTGAGTCTCTGGATTTCTTTTATCTGATGCTCATTATTCTCTTCACTGCATTTGAATAGAATAAGTTTTAAGAAATGTTTATGGAATGGATGAATTGATGATTGCTGAGCTAATTTTGATGTGAATTAAAACTAAATTCTTATGTTTAGAAATGGATTTTTAAGAATAGTAATGTAACCCACAACCATGATAAAAGCACCTATGGTCTAACCCTGAAATGTGTGTGTGTATGTCCTAATTTTCTTTAAAAAAAATTTTTTTTAAGTTAAGATTAGCTTTAGACTCAAAGCTTTGTTTGGCATCTGTTTTTGATTCAATTTGCCTGGAGAAAGGATTGAGGGATGTTCAAGGATGCATCATAGTTGAAAGCAGATTCCTCATTCACTGTTCTTACAGAGTGCCAAGGATGCCTTCAAGTACCTCAAAGTGCTGCAAAGACAACTGTCCAGAAACTTCCTGAGCCAGTGGCCACTTTCAGAGAAAGGGGGCCAAGCTGATGTCTGTCCCTTGACAGAATTTCTAAGTAAAGTGAAATGCCAGAAGAGGGTCAACACATGTCCCCCCTGCCCCATCCAGGTGTCTCAAGGGGCTTTTCTGGAAGTCTAGAAAAAGAGAAACCAAAGACTATCTCCATGGATGTGAAGGCCTTTTCCATACCAAATCAGTTGTGTGTGAGCCCTTGTGAATGCTGTATGTATGCTTCTGCCTTTGATAGTATTGACTGGTTCCTATTTGAGACAACTCTGAAATCAGAGAGTTCAGGTGACTTTCGCAAGCTGCCCCCCTCTCAGCCTTGCAATGCAACACTTGATGGCTTCTCACTAACACTGTACTTTCCTAGCCCATGGGAGAGGGTCCAAGAGCTCATTTCTTTTTAACCTTAGGTCTTTCCTTTGCCATCAAGTAACACGCTTTGCTGCTATTGCCCAAGCATAGCAATCAGTATAGTAACAAAACAAAACAAAACAGCACATAGTTCATTGAAATCGCTAGTTTTGATTAGAAAACACATATGTCCTTTGTCACCTCTGCAGGAACGTATCATTTTAAGTGTCACTCACTAGGTTGTGGCCTGTGTTGCTGATGCAGTCTGATCAGGTGGTTTAAAGGATGCGCTGCCGAGGCACTTGTATTGTGCTTGGGAGATTCCATGTCACACACAGGTTGTGACCCGGCCCTTTACCCCTCATTCCTTTGTATTCCAGCCCTCTCTTCATTTTCTTCTGTGAGATGCCAGGACTGATGAGTGGTGTGAGCAGTGTCAAGTGTCAGCAACAGGGATACTATACAGTGGAGGATGGAAACATATGATATAATGGTTTGAATAAGAATAACTCCTATGGTCTCATATGTTTAAATGTGTGGTCCCCAGTTGGTAGAATTGTTTGGGAAGGATTAGGAAGTATGGCCTTGTTGGAGGAGATGTGTCACTAGGGGCTTTGTGATTTTTAAAGCACTTGTATCATTCCCAGTGTACTCTAATGCCCCTGTTCATGGATCAAGATGCAATTTCTCAGCTCTGCTCTAGTTTCCTGCTCCCATGTTCTCACTCTGCCATCAGAAATGCTCACCTGACCCTGGAATTGGAACCCCAACTAAACTCTTTTTTAAGTTTCCTTGGTTATGGTGTTTTATCACATCAATAGAAAACTAATACATATGGACATTAAAATAATCATCCCTTTTTCTTTCAAGTCTGGAGATCTGGGAAGGGGTGGTCAGGATAATTGTGCTACAAAACTCATGTATAAGGTCAAAATTACATATCAGAAAAGCAAGGAGCTACTCAGTGAGGAGAAATAACCGAAGAAGGCAAGAGAGAAGCCTTTGCCAGGCAGCTGGTTAAATTGGTTATTTTTTCTAAATAATAGACAGGTAACATTGTTCTCACTGCTTCTTCTAGAGGCCACCAGGTACAGGCAAATAGGATGGTGTGTAGTCAGGACAGTTGGGAGTGATAGGCAGTACTTGAGATAGCTGTCATGGAGCATAACTCCCAGGCTCATGCTATATGTACCCTCAGTGACTCCTACAAAGCACTTTAAGGAGAACTTAACACACACACACACAAAGTTAGGTCACCTAAGTGGTCCACCAAGGGAGAAAGAGGGAAAAATGTTTCAAGTTATAACTATTTTTCTAAAGCTTGATACATAAAAATTTGTAGGAGGCTTAATGTTTATAGCACCAAAATTCACCTATCAAAGCCTGGAGGTTAGAAATTTTAGATTCATTTCATTCTCAGTGCCTTAGGTGATCTATGCAATTCTAAGAAAATCCACTACTAAAAAATCGTACAAAGTTTCTGGTGTCCATCTCAGTAATGTTTAGACTCTCTTTGCTTTCATTGTATTGTATGCTCATAAAACAGATTACTTAGCAGATATCCACTAATAAAATCAATTTCTCTAGGTTTCTTTACATCACCCATGTCCTCCACTTTTCTGAGGTGCCACCATCTTTCTGGATTGCTTCTCAGTCTCCTGTGGCCATGGGTAACCTCTTTGATGGTAGCTGGACACCTCACATTTCAAAACATTGTGCTCAAAAATTAGAATGTATCATTAGCATTTCCATATTATGCTTTGAAAATTTAATTAAAATGTATTTTATGATTAAGCAATTGAGGTAGTCTTATGAGCTGGTTAAATGGCTTGATATTTGGTGCAATCTAAGTTTTAGGGATTGCTTAAGCTACATTTCTGTTTCTGTGACAGAATACCTGACAGAAAAGCAACCTAATAAAGACAGGGGTTTTTTTGGCTTGCAGTTTCAGAGAGGGTAAAATCCGTCACGCAGAAGGCTTGGGGGCAGATAGGGAAGGTATGGCCACGGGAGCAGGGAGCTGGCTGATCATGTTTTCATCCACACACAGTAAACAAGGAGAGAGAACAAGAAATGGGGCCAGGCTTCAAAGCTCAAACTCAAAGCTGTCCTTACCACAACCCGGTGGCTCACTCTCCAGCAAAGCACATGTCCACAATTTCCCCTGATAGTGCTACCAAATGGATATCAAGTGACTGAGCATATGAACCCGTTGGAAACACTTCTCATTTAAACAGTCACAGAGATCATCAGAAATTGATAATGAAGTTGAAAAAGCTTCAGTTTGTGTAATATAGACTACTCAGTTATTATCTCCATAAACATTTTCTGGGCCTTTTTGGATTCCTGGAAAATTGATAGTTATCACAGAAATCAGTTCTTTTGAAGAATTAGGGAGTGCATTGATTACTAGTATAGGTTATTTTGAAGAAATTGAAAATAGGTATGCAACATAAACTATGCTCTCTTCTCATTCTGTCTACAGGGTCCACACCTGCCGGTTCACCTAAGACATACACAGGTGTGTCATTGCTCCCTAGACAGAAGCTTGTCTTCACTTACATTGCACTATTATGACTAATATAGACATAGCTTGACATACACAGGAGTGACATGTGTGTAGCTTACATGTAGACACCGTGTCGTTTTACAGAGGACACTACAGCCGCAGATTTTGATAATGATATTGTGGGATCCTATGAGTGTGTTCTGTGTGTGTCAAGTGATAACTTTATGTGGGTATTCACAAGAGTGTTGTTTTAATGTTCAAAAGTGAAAATAGCCCAAAGACTAGACATCGAGGAATGGGTCATTAATGTGGTTATCATATAATGAAATATTTGGCCATAAAAATAAATGATACTGTGACATAGTAGCAAAAGCTGAGAACATTATGCTAAGAGCAACTGGGAAGGTCATGGTAAGTGAAAGGCTTCAGACAGAGAGGCTGTATATTATATAATTCTATTTCCAGGACTTCTAGGGAATATTGTAAATGGAAAAGCCAGAGAAAGAGCGGGGAGGTCAGGTTAAGTGTTATTAGCAACTTGTTGGGGGCAGGAAAGAGAAGAGATTTGCTTCTTGATGAATCCAGGGCTCCTCTTGGGTAAGAAATGCTCTGCATGTAGGAAGTGATAAAGGCCACACAAGGGGACTGTACTGAGTATCATTAGATTGTACCTCTGAAGGGTGAATTTTATATTGAATTCCACTACAATTCTGAAAAAAAAAAAAAACAAAGCAAAACAATAAAACTAGAACCAAAACTCCTCCAGTGGGCTGAGGCTGTAGCTTAGTTGCTAAAGTTCTTGCCTTGCATTTCTGAGGCCCTAGATGTCATAAGAATGTATAAACCAGACACAGTGCTGTGCTCCTGTAATGCCAGCAGCTGGAAATCAGAAACAGGAGAATCAGAAGTTCAAGGTCATCCTTGGCTATATAGAGTCCAAGGCCAGCCTAGACTATATAAAACTCTGTCTCAAAAACAAAAGCTCCTTCCTAAACAAAACAAAAGAATTTATTTCAGACTCAAAATATTGAGCCTATACAAAAAGAACTATAGGCACCTAGGAAATACTGAGAATGGGAGAAATAGTCTTCCCTAGAAAAGATCATGAACAAGGAGAGATGTGGGAGGGCTAGAGGGAGTAAAGGGAAGGGGGAGGTGATGTAATTATACTACAATCTCAAAACTAAAAGAAATAATAAAAATCACAGAGGCCCAGACTATAGTCCTAGTTTCTCATTTGTTTGCTGTGCAAGGCTGCACAAGTTATTCCGTATCCCTGAGTTTCTTTTTGTTTGTACACAAGTTAAGGATAATATGCTTTCCACACCACCTCATTGAAGAATTGAGACTGTGCCTGTAAGAAATGGTACTAGACTTATGTGCTGAGATTGGTCTTCACTCCACTTAGGCTGCAGGCATTTGGGATATTACTGTGGGCTCTCAATAATCATCAGATTAGGGTTCTCAAATGAGAAGAAATATTAAGCAGACTGTCTTTAAATTCCCTTGGGAAGCCAAATGTGATCTGCTGTGGCAAACTTTTAAAAGACTTTTTATAAATGAGATCAAATGAAAACTATTTTTGAATGATACAGGGAGGAATGTTCTAGAGATGCTATTCTTCATCTCATTCATTACCCACCATGGCAGCTTGACCCCTTTAACCTGTGTTCATCTTTGGTTTCTTCCGTCAGCTTTTCTGCACTGACTAAATCCTTGCTTTGTTCTGCACATCAGCTTGACCTTGGTTTATAGTTCTATTTGAAATGGTGCCTATTAGCCAGAGAGGCACCCTCACCCTATCACATGCCAGAGAAGACACGCTAACAGCTTTGTCTCTGTTGTAGAAAATTCATGTGTATGTGGTAAATATCCTTCAACAGCTTCAGACAAAGCCTACTGCTCCTTTGTCAGCTTTCAGAAGAGTGGGGACTATGTTGCTGAGCTGGTTTGGCTAATGGCCTTTCCCCTTCACACAGAAAGAGAAGAGACACCAGAGAAGGTGGAGGCAATGTGAGCAGAAAAGGGAAAGAGAGAGAGAACTTGGGTGGGGTCTCAGTTGCTTGAGTTTTTAGTTTCTCCAGAGGATGCTGAGGAGAGGGGAGGAGTGGTGTTCTGGGGCCACTCACCATGGCTAAGATTCCCAGGGTTGAAAAGTCACACACCATAGGTAGGATTTCCCACAGTGACCCTGAGGAGGGACTTGGTGAGGAAACTGAGTCTCCAGGAGTCTGCTCAGTTCCAAGGAGCCAGATTAGACTCAGCCAGGGTTCTAGGCAGGCCCAGTGGCTCAGAGCCCATGCTCATCAGCTCTGCCCCAGGCAAGGGGACAGGATATTCACGACCTCTTCTGTGTCCTAGATGCCTTCTTTCTCCATAAGTGAGATCACTGACTCAGTGAGAGTGTAGAAGTTACAAGAGGTCCATGGCTGTAGGGCTGGAAGCCACACTGGCCTTTCCTTCATAATATGTTCTAATCATAATATGTTCTTAAAAAAGATTTTATTTCTGTGTGTGTATGAATGTTCGCTTACATATGTGTGTGTGTACCACATGCACACCTGGTGTCTGTGGGGGACAGAAGAGGTATTTGGAGACTCTACAACTCAAATTACTGATAGTTATAAGTCTGTATGTGGGTGCTGGGAACTGAACCTGGGTCCTCTGCAAGAGCAGCAAATGCTCTTAACCAACAAGCTATCTTGAGCCCTGTCATAATGTCTGTTTCATCATCATTTGATAGTTAAAATTTGATTGCCTTAATATTTGAGACTATCCTTACTTTTTCAGGTTTTCTTGTTATATACATTTATTATTTACTTAGTTTTTAGGTGTGCTTTTGGTGGAACAGTATAAAATGTCTCTCTCTCTTTTTTTAATCAGCAGGATTTTGTGCCCAATGAATGAGCCCTAATTATGTATCCTAGTAATGATCTCTGCATATGGTCATGTTGAACCATCTCTGAATGACAGCCATACTTTCTGACCATTTTTTGAGGCTTTCTGGTGACCTGGATCATCAGGTTATTCTTCAGTGATAGGATCCTGAGAGAGGAGCAGGAGATCAGAAAAGAAGAGGATTTCTTTTCACAAGCTCTATCTTATGGGAAGCAAGCTTATTAAGAAACACAGCACCATGTATACAAGTTCCAGGGAAGAAATGGGACAGAGTCAGCAGAAACCATCATGCAATGGGACTGAGTTAGCAGGAAGCTAATCAGACATTGTTGCACAAGGGGACACTGGGTGTCTCAAGAACCATACAGACTAAGCATACAGTGGCCTTGATATTGACAGTCACAACTTCTTGGGTGGGAAAAGCTGGGTTCTCTGGATCTAAAGCCACAGCTCCTCCAAGGCCCTGGCCCAGGCCATTCCCACCTGTGCCAAGCATATTCCTGTTTTGTTTATTTTAAAACAAGAATTTGTGTTTTTCTTCCACACATCATGTGCTCCGGGAGATCTTCAGTTGATCATCCAGCCCTCATCCATTTTAAGAATTCCCTCAACATCTTTGTCAGTACAGAAATAATTCTCCCACTGAGGTACTTTTTTTTGCCAGATGGTCTGAGTTCTTTCTGCTCTGGCCTATTCCATTAAAGAAGGGTGTATCCAGTCACACACTCCTGAAGTTTGTTAGGTTGGTCAATACCTGTATCTCTCCATGTTTGCTTCCAGAATGAAAGGAGGGCCTTGATACAAATCAGTGGTGTTTGGTAATGTTCTTTTCCCTGGGGATGAGTGATATTCTCTGTACTGGGGAGGTGTCGTATAAGTGCCAGGGGCATGGGCAGGGAGTTAGTGGTCTGCAATGCCTAGCAGCAGTGGTGATTTGACAGACCTTGTGGTGTTCTGGTTTTTAGAGCCTCACTGGAAATCTTTCTTTTCTGGTGGTTACAGACCACTCATGTGCACTGTCTAGGACAGTACTGAAGTATATATTGCTTTTAGATAGCTGTAACCAAAGCCTAGTTAACCATGTATTTAGGCAGCAGGAAGAAACTATTCTAAGGAAGCTTGGAAAAATAGAAAAATTTCAAAACTGCTTGCAGTGTCTTTCTTCTTTGCTTCAGAATTCTGTCTTTTAAGTGTGAGTTTTTTTTTTTAATGTAATTTCTGCCTTATGTTGTATTGACTTTGTTTTGTACCAATTTGGGGATTATAGAAAACTGTAGTCTTTAAAAAGTCAAGAAATTTACATTATGTCATTATCTGTCTGTAGAGCCAATTCAGAAACCACTATATCCTGTGAGCTTCTTTTTATATCAGGCAACTTCAGCTTTTTAGCTTAGAGTAGCAACATTTTTGAAAGCCAGTGATTTTACTAAGCATCCCTCAACTTGACATCCTGTTCCTCATGATCTGTGGTTCAGATGACTTAGGCAGGGCCTCACCCTCAGTGCATCCTGTCAAGGACTTGGAGACTGTGGGAAGCAGATTAAGCATTGCCCAAGATATCTGCATCCTAACTTCTAGGACCTGCAAATCTACGTACCTTACCTGACTAGAATGACTTGGCAGTGTGACTAAGGATCTTGGGATAGGGTGATGATCTGGGTGTTCTGGTGGTCTCCATGTAATCATGGACATTCTTTTGATGGCAAGTGGGGGCAGGAGTCAAAAGAGAGCTATGACAGCAGAAGTCAAATTTGGGGAGAGGCACGGCTGTGACTCTAGCATGTCAACAGTGTCTGTAAACCAGAAAAGACAAGTATGCCCTGCCCATAGCTTAATTCTAGTCTGCTGAGATCCCCTCGAGGCCTCTGAGCCTCCAAACAAATATTTTATATATATATATGTATATATGTATATATGTCATTGTATGACTTCGTTATTGTAGCAATGGCAAGCTGACACAAGTGAACTTAAAAAGTTGGGCTAGTGCGAGTCTGTGGAGGGAGAAGAGTTGAGGAGGGGGGAGGGAGAGAGAGAGAGAGAGAGAGAGAGAGAGAGAGAGAGAGAGAGAGAGAGAGAGAGAAAGAAAGAGAGATTTACTCATCTTCTTTGTTGGCCGCTGTGGCACAGTTAGCTGCTAGCCACCCTTCTATGTTGTGTTCATGTCCACACACACACATATACATAGAGATTTCATATACATACAAAATGAAAAACTAATAAATAAAAAACAAACTTAACATGAAAGACCCAAAGTTTCATTTTTTCAAAAATGTGTCTGATGTATTTGTGTGTGTGTGTGTGTGTGTATGCACATGTATGTGGAGGCCAGAGGTCAAGGTTAGGTGTCTTTCTGAATCACCTTCCCACACCTCACACCTTGTTTTGGGGACAGGGTCTCCCTCTCACTGAGCTCACTGATTCAGCTAGACTAGCAGGTCCCAGAGAGCCCCATTGCTGTCTCAGCAGCACTGACATTATAGGTGTGCACCACTGACTTTAGCTTTTACATGGGAATCATGGGTTGAACCAGGACACAGGTACTTCACTGGATTAGTTGTTTTCCCAGGAATCAAAGTTACAGATTCAAGAAGATGATGAAAAATATGCCACCTATAGTAATAATAATAAAATATAGACTTTAGCCAATCCTAGCATCATAAAATATCACATACAAGGAACTATTGCTTTAAGTAAGTGATACTACAAGAATATCGGAATATGTAGAGAGATACACTGTCCTTTCAGAGAAAACTGGATATTTTAAAGCACTTCCCAGCTCAATCTCAATTTAAAAAATTTAGCAAAATGCTGTGGGAATATGTTCTGGTACGTTGCTAATGTTTGTCTTCCTTACTGGCTAAATAAAAAGCTGATTGGCCAGAAGGCAAACAGGAAGTGTAGGTGGGGCTACCAGACTAAGAAAACTCTGGGAGCAGGAAGAGCAGGGAGGAGACTCCAGGAGAAACACCAGCAGACACAGAGGAAAGAAGACAACCATGCTGCTCTGAGCAAAGGTACCAAGCCGCATGGCTAAATGAGATAAGAATCATAGGTTAATTTAAGAATTAAGAGTTAGCATGTTATATGACTGAGCTCAGCATTAAACTAATATGTGTCTGTGTGTTTCTGTGGGACTGCAGGTCTTTGGATCTGCACCACAAGCTGGACAGGCCAGAAACTTCATATTACAGCAGAATATGATAAAAGTGAAATGATATGCATTTGGGGCACGTCTGTGTGATCAGATAGCTTTTCTCATTTTATTGAATGATAAATAATAAAACATAATTAAAACAATGGTGGGGTAGGCCAGGAAACCGTTGTCAGTTTATATTTGAATATTAAATCCAGGAAAAATAAAATTCTCATAGCAAAAATATTTTCATGACAAAGGGAAATGTGAAAATGGCTATTAACAGTCAATCACAAGAAAAGCATTTAATTGAGAGAAATAAGGAATTGTTTTAGGTCTTTAATCCATAAACAAGAATTCCATAAACAAGAATCATATATGCAAATGATATTGGGGACTTGGGAGGGTCATAGCATTTGTCTCCTCATATAACTTGTACAGAGCCCAGGGTTCAATCCCCAGCACTACACAGAAACACAAAGTCAGATAAGGTAAGACAAAAATGAAACATAAATGTATTTTTATATTTATGAAAATGAGGTCAATAAGCATAAAGACAACAAAATAATGATCTAGTCTATATAACATAAAGCTTCATATCATTTGTAGAGATCTATTGAAAACTAAGCACTGTCCATGTTTTGCCAGTATAGCTAACTAATTTTCCTATTACATCAAAAATTCCTTAACTGACTAAAACATCACTGAAGTACTTGGGTTTTAGCAGGAAAGTGGATCAATGATTACTCCTAAATGGCTTAAATGTCTCTTAAAAGAATGCAAATTATTTATAAGGCATAAAAATGTTCATATTGATTTGTATTGGAAGTTGATCTAAATTGAGTGGATTTTTTTTCTTGTTTGGCTTTATTAACCTACTGAAAAAAGGAACATAAAGCAGTTTCTTACCTCTTGGGAAAGATATTGCTCTTCAAAATACTTGGAACTTTTAACTTAATACTTTCATTCTCAACAAGATAGGATATGGAAGTAAGGATATGTTTAGATCACAGTGCCTTTGTTTCCCTATGGCCAGATGAATTTTGTATCAAGGCTCTTAAAATACCAAACAAGTTCTTTTTTAAAATTGTTTCTTTTGAAAATCAATCTCAAACATTATACAAAAAGCAAAATATTCAGAATAGATAGCAAAAAAAAAAGACCCATACAGTAGTAAAATTTCTCTTTTGTCTAAAATACATGAAACATAAAAAATAAAATCTAAAGCTTCTCAAGCCAGGTTAGGCTCAACTATAGATAAAGAAAGCACAGTAGGTCACAGCTAATGCCGATGGATGCAATATGACCACCACAAATTTTTGCTGAGCAATGCTTCTACAGAAAAATCAGAAGGTTTTGTGTATATGTATGTTCTAAATCACTTTATTCACCCATCATCTTTCAATGAAAAAAATGAATGTTTTTGTTTAAAATCCACTAATGAGTGAGTACATCCCCTGCTATCCTTCTAGGTTTGTGAGACCTCGCTCAGGAGGATATTCTCAAATTCCATCCATTTGCCTGCAAACATTTAGGATATCATTTTTTTCTTACTGCTGAGTAGTACTCCATTGTGTAGATGTACCACAGTTTGTTAATCTGTTCTTCAGTTGAGGGGCATCTAGGTTGTTTCCAGGTTCTTGCTATTACAAATAATGCCTCTATGAACATAGTTGAGCTAAAGCTTTTGGGATGTGATGCATGTCTTTAGGGTATATGCCCAATAGTGGTATTGCTGGAACCTTGGGGAGGTTGATTTCCAGTTTTCGGAGAGACTGCCATACTGCATTCCAGAGTGGCTGGACAAGTTTACACTTCCACCAGTAATGGAGGAGTGTTCCCCTTGCTCCACACCCTCTCCAGCATAGGCTGTCATCTTGTGTTTTTGATCTTAGCCATTCTGACAGGTTTAAGGTGGTATCTCAAAGTTGTTTTGATTTGCATTTCTCTGATGGCTAAAGGGGGAAGGGACCTTGGATAAGGATACACAAGGATAGAAAGTGTGACTTCTTTGTTCATAAAAACAAAAAAAAAGATGTTGAACACTTTTTCAAGTGCCTTTCAGCCATTTCTAATTCTTCTGCTGTGAATTCTCTTTTTAGTTCTGAACCCAATTTCTTCATTTGGTTATTCAAGGTTTTGGGCTCTAGTTTCTTGAGTTCTCTATATATTTTAGAGATCAGTCCTCTGTTACATGTAGTGTTGGTGAAAATCTTTTCCCATTCTGTAGGCTGTTGTTTTGATTTAATGACTGTGTCCTTTGTCTTACAGAAACTTCTCAGTTTCAGGAGATCCCACTTATTGATTGTTGCTCTTAGTGTCCATGCTACTGATGTTATATTTAGGAAGTGGTCAACTGTGCCAATGCACTGGAGGGTATTTCCTACTTTCTTTTCTATCAAATTCAGTATAGATGGTTTTATTTGAGTTTTGTGCAGGGTGATAGGCTTGCATCTATTTATATTTTTCTACATACTGCCATCTAGGTATGCCAACATAATTTGTTGAAGATACTTTTTTCCATTGAATATTTTGACCTCTTTTTCAAAAATCAGGTATTCATAGGTGTGTGGGCTAATGTCTGGGTCTTCAATTCAATTCCATTGATCCACAAGTCTGTTTTTGTGCCAGTACCAGGTTGTTTTTCATACTATAGCTCTATAGTATATCTTGAAGTTGGGGATGGTGATGCCTCCTGAGGTTCTTTTGTTGAGCAAAATTGTTTTGGCAATCCTGGCTTTCCTGTTATTTGAGATAAAATATAATATTGTTCTTTCAAGGCCAGACAAGTTCTTTACCTCTGTGCTCAATCTCCTTTTGCTTTACTTTTGGACAGGATCTCATTAAGTTTCCAAATCTGACCTAATCTGTAGGCCAGACATGACTTGCACTGGTGGCTCTGCTGCTGCAGCCTCCAGAGTAACTGGGATTACATGCCTGTTCCAAAACATCCATCATCATAGTGCTTTCTTTTGGTAAAATAAATTTACATTAAAATTTTGGAATAAATCATGTTAAAAATAGGAACTCTACTTATGTCAAATCTATTAATGATGCTATTAAGTAATATTTACATATTTAAAACTTAAACAAACATTTAAAATCTTTCAAATTCATTAGACACTAATGCTAGCTACTATACAAATACTCACTCTATAATTTTATGCACATGAATCAATCATCAGATATAACACAGACATTTATATATTAATTGGAGAATATGACTGGTCTACTGTGATATAAATTATAAACCATGAGTGATTTATTTTATCTTACAAACTCAGAACATATACTTTTCCCATTGCTTCCAGAATATTCACATGGATAATACTACATTAAGCTGTAAGGATTATATCATTATATCTATAAAAGCAGAAATCACATATGTCTAATTCTCTCCACAATTCACAGATTTAGAGACAATTCACAAGATTTATCATCACTCAACTCCTTGAAAACTTATAGAGAATTTTTAAAGAAAATAAATAGACATAGATTTGACATAGCAATGCCCTCTAGCCACATCAAACCCTGAGCACTTTGGAATATAAATATGCTATATGCAGAGGAGCAGCCTTCACCTTAAATGGTTTTGTGCTTTGGTAGGATGGGGAGTCTCCATAAGAAGCTCAGAAAGTCTGACAAAATGGCAGAGAAGAAAGGAATCATCAAGTTAAAAAGCACAAATCAAGGGATGAGACCAAATAGTTTAATGAAATTAAAGGTGGTCTCTGAAAAGACTCATTGAATAAATGTTGTTGTGGGATGACAAGCAGAGAGCAAGCCTTGGACCACATGCCAAGGAAATCAGGAAGGAGACTAAATATGACCAAAATATACATTAAAACACAGACTTAGTTTAATTGGATAAGTCTGGGTGAAGAAAGTAAATGCTGCTTAACCGGATGTTAAAACATTGCAAGTAAGATGTACCCTACCAGACCAAAGTTCAGAGAAGGGATGCTGTTATCATCCTGTCATGTCAAAATACTACAAACTTAAAGACTTAGATTATTGGAAAAGTATGAGAGATTGAAACCTAAAGCCATAGGAGTGTTTGTTTAACAACCTATTGTTCAGAAAAAAATGCAGCTTTATGTTATATACCATCAGTAGCTAGAATGAAGATTAATGTGTAGACATGTGTGGGAACTGAGAGTCTAGAAATCTTTGGGGCCAATTACTGAAGATGTTTTATCTCAAAAGGATGACACTTGTCACTACATAAATCCTAAAGGAGAATATATTTGCTATAAACAAGGCTAAAGGACACATATGCTTCCACATTGTGAGATGACTCATGGCCTGTGGCAGCCCTGAGTTCTACAGGGGCTTGCTGGAACAGCAGCCTGCCTCTGCCACCAATGCAGTTACATCATCCCCTGTTGTCAGGTGCCTTTCTCCATTAGCTATGTGATGTGAGCATCCCCCAAAAGTGCCTGCCAGGCATAGCTCACTCTTTTGCTTCTCTTGTCTCTTACCTTTCTTGTCTCTGTTTGATGTCTGTCTGCCTATCTCTCTCAAGTCCAGCTCTGACATGGCCTTTCATTCTCTTCCTCTCCCCTTCCCCAATAAATCTCTTGCATGAACTCTGTCGTGAAGTGTACTTACTTAGTGGAATACCCTGGCAAGGTCTGCAAAAAGGTATCCACTTGTCTTTTTTACTTACTTATTTTTAATCCCTTCAAGGTGGGCATTTCTAAGGCTCATTGGAAATAATGTTGCTTCCTATGCATGAAGCATTTTCTATGTCTTCTTGTGGTATGATACAAATTGACTTTTATTGTAGGAAACAATTAAAGAGGATTCACCTAAACATGACAAACATATCTAGTTCTGTTTAAGAAATCTCAGCTAATGAATTACATGGAAATGTCTTTTGGATCAAAATATTCATAGCTGATTGCATAAAAACACCTGTGCTTTCCTTTAAACTGGGTGCTGAGCTGAGTCAGAGACTTCTCGAGTGCACAACCTCCTGGGGGTAGGGATTCAGAAGAGCTTTTCTCCTTTTGTCTTCCAGGAGAAATATTTGATAGATGTTAGTTATTTAGCTAATTTTCATGCTGAAACACTATTATTATGTGATGACATATCTGCGTGAATATGTGTGACATGATTATTTAAAATTCCACAAGAAAGTACTAAGATGATACAAATGAAGGTTCTTTTTTGGGTGTAGTAGTGGTGGTTGTGGTGGTGGTGGTGGTGGTGGTGGTGGTGGTGGTGGGTGTGTGTGTGTTCACATGTATGTAGGTGCAGAGGTCACCCTTGGATGGTTTTCTCGAGAGCTATCTAGATTGCTTCTTGAGACAGGGCAACTCACTGTGACCTGGGGCTCACTGCTTAGTATAGATACTGGTTGGCAAGTGAAGCCCCACCGACTGTCTCCCCAGTATGGGGATTAAAGGTCCATATCACCTCTCCTGGCATTTTATATAAGCACTAAGGGTCAAACTCAAGTCCTTATGTTAGTATGTATGCATTTTACTGACTGAGCTTTTTGCCTAACCTCACCATCTGAAGCTCACAGGGCTTTTGTACTAAACTGGAGAGTAATCTCTTTCCCTTTGGTGTACCACTAACGGTCCTCTCATCCCCATTGGCTGCCATGCCACCTGGTGCTACCGATATTATAAGGACAAGACAAAGTCTCAATGTTTGCCAAGATGCCCCTCATACCAAGCTCCACATCTTTGACTGGGGAGAGAAGGCAGGTTGATAGATTCCCTCTCTGTGGCCCCACACTATCAGCCAAATATGAGGAACTCCCCTCTGAAGCCCTGGCCAGCAACCATGGTCAAGTGTCTTTTGTATTCAGTGGAAGGCCACCCTTTCCAGGTCATGCTAATCCACAGGCTGTTGTGCTGTGCTGGGGATGGCAGGCTTCAGATCAGTATGCAGAGGAGTGGTTTGGGGTCCCCAGGGCACAGCTATCTAGAGTTTACTTGGCCAAGTCATCATGGCCATCCACACCAAGCTGCGTTATAAGGAACATGAGACTGAAGACTTATGAAGAGCTAAGTTTATGTTTCCTGGCTCTTAGCAGATCCACATCTCAAAAACCTGAAGCGTCAAGTTTAATATCAAGAGTCTGAAGGCATGGTAGCTGAGAAGGGTCGCCATCCAGGATGGCTGTGGGGTGAAATATATCCCTAATCATGGCCTCGTTGACAAGTGTGCTGGCCCAGAGGGCTTCCAGTGCTGAGTTCTATACCCCACCAAAGCATGCTAAGTAATCATCCTCATATCCAGTCTGCTTAAAATAACAACAAGTGGTAGGGGAGCTGGATGCCTCTTTTCCCTCTTTTTCCATGGCTGACAAGCATTCTGCTTGTGCTCAGCTTGGAATTGATATTTTAAAATTTACAGTAGAGTAGAATACTTGGAAATGAGCCAAATGATATGTTGCCTTGGTGGTACTGGTGGCGGTGGGGCTGGTAGGAAGCATGGGGCTTTGCCTCCAGTCAGTGGAAACTGCTGAACCAACAAGGTTGTGGGAAGGTCTAGGTGTTTGGAAACCGTGTTGCCTCTGGTGTGGGAGTAAGTTGGGGCAGGGGTAGGACTCACTCAGAGATGACTCTGTGGGTGAATAGCAGGAGGGAGTTTCCCAGAATTCATCAGTCTTTGGGAGGTAGAGTTGTCAGGAGATGGTCTAGGGAGTGGGTGAGGACATTGACTGAAGGCAATCTTGAGCTTCTTTCAGGTTTGAAAGCTGAGTAAAAGAGAAGAATGGGGGCTGGAGAGATGGCTCAGCCATTAAAGGCTAGGCTCACAACCAAAAATATAAGAGAGGAAGATGGAATCCACGCTGCTTTACACTTCAGCAAGCAATGTCAGATGTATTTGTTCATGCTCGATTGTATCACACAAATATGGCCTTCTAAGACTGCAGCATGAACACACAATTCTGAGCAGGTGTGTGATGTGGCGCTTAAATTTAAGATTTGGAGTTTGTTATGGTTTGAATATGAAGGGAAGAGGAAGAGGACAGACAGATGCCAGGAGACTCAGAGGAAAAAAGATGAGAATGCTGCTCTGAGAAAAGGTACCAAACCACAGTGCTAAACGCGGTAAGATCATGGGGTTAGTCTCCTTGCAGAGGAGCGCCTCGCCCTGTCTGGATATTGGGATGAGGAAATCTGACTTGTCTGGAGTGGATGTGCCACGCTAAGCTGACCAACCTTGAGACTTCTTGCCCTTTTTGGGGGAGGAATGGGGGGATGGGGTGGGGGGAGGCTGAAGGCTAATTGTGAGGAGGGGAAGGAGGGGGAAGCAGGGGGATACATGGATTAAAAAAACTTTTTTTATAAATAAAAAATAAATTAAAAAAGAGTAAGAGTTAGCAAGTAATATGCTTGAGCCATAGGCCAAACAGCTTGTAGCCAATATAGGCCTCTGTGTGTTTCTTTGGGACTAAGCAGCTGTGAGACTGTGGGTCCGGATCTCAGGGCTAAGCTGGGCCAGAAACTTTGTACTACAGTCCTGTGAAAGGTCTTGGGTATTGGTTCCTGCTTGAAGCTGCTGCTGAAAGGTATTTGGACCAAGAAGTGGCTATTTTCAACAGCAGATAAACTCATTGATGAGTTTGTGGTTGAATAGGCTGTTAGGAGGTGGGGAATAATATCTGGAAATTTTGTGGTGTACACTTGTGTTCTCTTGCCCTGGAGAGGCTGAGTTGCTAGTTTGTGGCTAGCCTGGGCTACATAGAAGGATTTTTATCTCAAAACCAAAAGTATACAGAAGTGGCATTAAGGAGCTAGGCCTTTGTTGAAGCAGTGTGTCTTTGACATAAGGTGTGTCTTTGAAGGATACAGTCACTGCCAGAGGTTTCCAGGTCACTCTTTCCCTGCTTCTGGGCCACCAAGAGGTTAAGACTTTCCAACACCATGATGTTTCTGTGTTGTCCATAATCTAAAAGGAATAGAGCTTCCATGATATAAATCTGTTAACAAGTTTCCTTCCCCCCTTGAGAAATGATGATTTCTCAGTTATTTTGTAACATCAACAAAAGCCACTGACACTGGCATGAGCAATGCCCTCTTCTCTCTCCCTCTAAGATGGAGAAACTTAACCATCTACTGCCCAAGCATCTCACCTGTAGCCTTTTTTCCTAAATGGTCCAAGGCTTTGGTCTTTCTGAATTCTTCATTCCTAGCTAAAGATCGGGCACCATGTGACCCACTTGGAGCTGGAAATGACTGAGGAGGCTGGAGGTTCCTCGAGGATGTGATTGTGACCAAACTCTGTCATTTGTGGACTCACCTGTTCTCTCGAGAAGGGCAATAAATCCGTTCTTTCCAGCTGTTTCCAATCCTTACACTGATGTAGCTGCTTTCCAGCCCTTACTCACGTCCAAACTAAAGCTGGTTTTCTGGATATCCTGATTTATATCTGACCTAAATTCCTATCTGGGAATTCTTTTATTTATTTGTTTGCTTGCTTTATCTTCCATTCTGTATTTGAACTTCACTGATCACTCTTACATTCCCTTCTGTCTCCAGAGGACTTTGTGTCTGCAAGGGCCAGGCATGTCAGGGGCTGTTGTATTGGCTGTGGTGTCCCCCAGCCCAGACTTCAGACACTTATTTTTTCTTTTTAAAGCACAGCTTTTGTTTCCCATGTGACCTTCTATCCAGACAATGACCCCAAACCATATGTCTGCATCTTACTGTGAGGGCAAAATGGGAAGCCAATGGAGGTGGCTGAAGATAGAGAATCATGAAAGGAAAGGACTCCTGGGGGCAGACTGGTTCCAAACAGCCTGTATGTCAGTATTTCTAAGGTGTGATGGGAGGCCAGCTGTGGGGGTCATTCTGTCTTCAGGGGCCTCTCAACATTGACTGCCAGCAGGCCTTTTCCTCAGGTGCTCATGAAGGTTTTTCTACTATAGAGCAGAGGCCATTGGGTAATTTTTTTTTCCCCAGTATCTTTAACCTACAACAGATAGAATCAGAGTTGAACTTTCATTTTCTTTATGTATTTTCTCCTCTTTTTAAAAAAGATTTTACCTCTCCATTACCTAAGGCAATCATTTGAAAAAAATAATTGCTTGTAAGAAAAAAAAAGTTTAGAAAGAATCAAAAACTCCCATTTCTGCCTTGCTGGGTTAGGCTGCCCTTAAAGGATGAGTGTGAATGCAGAACTGTTTGTTTGACCCATACTATATTTGCTTTTTTCTAATTATATGTTTAAATATCAGGAGGTTCATGTAATAATCAGAATTTCTGATTTTTCTAGATCAATGTGCTGTGTGACTATAGTGGCTTTTCTTCAGTGCATTATCAACCTCTGCTGAGTCCCAAACTGCTTCTCTCTATAAAAAACAAACAAACAAACAAAAAAAACAAAACAAAACAAAACAAAAAAACCAAAAAACAGAATGATACTCAATATCCCAAAAATTTCCAATGTGGATCATGAGCTTTCAAAGTATCAAATACATTGTCTGATATAAGATGGATGGATAGTAACAGTGGGATGCTATCCCAAATGGCTAGTGTATAGAAAGAGATGAGCTGATGCGCTTGGGGAAAGTTGGGCTCTCAGAATGGTATTTGCCAGCACCTTGGGTCCACTGGGATGATGTACATTTTTTATTTCATCCTGGCAGAAACCTGGACACCTTAGACTCCTCTCTTTTTTGCCCTCTATCTAGTCATTAATAAACCATCAAAGTTCTGCTTTCCACAGGGTGCCTGGAATTTGACCAACCCTTACACTGGTACTCAAGACTACTAATACCACCCTCACTTGCTTATGGAAGTAGTCCCCCAGTGTGACTTCCTGTTTCCTATCCTCCTCTACACAACTCCCAGCATGCCTGGCTTCTTCTCAGACCACTGCAGTGGCTCTTTGTATTTCTGGTGTAAGACACTGTTCTTATCATGTCTCATGCCCTTATCATCTTGACCCCTTGCCCTCTCTGCCCTCCTTTCCTACTAGTATCTCATGTTCTTGATGTTCTACTTCTGCTATCTCATATTCTCCTGCTCTACTTCTCTCCTGTCAGGCTTCCCGATGATGATATATCCAGGTTTATATCATCCCAAACACTACACATTTACTTACTTGTCTTATTTTTATAGTTCTCCACAGTTGGATACACAATCTTGGAAAGGGTTCTTTTCTTTTTCTTTTTTAATAACATAGTACTTTAATTATTTGATAATTTAGCACATAAATGCAATATATTTTGATCATCACCTCCCCAGCCTTCCCCTAACTGCTCCCAGAACTAAGCCTTCTCACCCCTCCCAATGTATGTCTGCCTTTCCCCATAACCTGCCGAGTTCAATTTATGCTGCCTGAATAAACACAGGAATGAGGCCATCCACTGGTGCCTGGTTGACCTCACAGAGAGCACACCTCTAAAGGAAACCTAATAGCTATTCCTCATCATCTGTCAATAGCACCCCAGGTTGGGGATGAACTTATGTTCTCTCCTTTATCTATGTTGAAATGTTACTTTGCTTGGACTCATGTGGATCATATGGAGGCGACCACAACTGCTCCGAGTTCCTCAGAGACCTTGTCCTGTCATGTGCAGAAGATACTACTTTGCCCAGGCCTCCTGGATGTCTAGCTTTCACTGTCTTTCTGTCTCCTCTTCTGTGATGTCCCCTGAGCCTTCAGGGAATGAGTGTAGTGCACATGACTCATATGTGGCTGTGCATCCCACAGACACTTGTTCTCTGCATTTGACCAGTTCTGAATTTCTGTAGTAGCCACCTCCCACTGCACCAAAAAGTGTGTTTGAGAAGGACTAAGAAGTGCAGTAGTCCAATGGCAAAAAGACACATCATAAGTCAGTTTGAGACTGTGTCCATTTAGTACAATATAGTAGTGTATTCACTCCTAGGACCTATGAGCTCCCCAGCCATGAGTGCTTAGTCAGATCTATAGTATAAGACATACATTTCCTCTGTGGAGCAGGGCATAAATCCAATGGAAAGAAAATTGTTTAGTCTAGAACATTCATATCATGATTGCATCCATGGGTGTATCTTGCCAGGCTGATCATTATTGTTACTTGCAGGGTTTATAGCTAGATTAGACTATTGATAACTTTTGGTCCCCAGCAGCCTGCATAGTGCCTTTCAGTGCTACAAAAATGGTCAGTACTAACTTGGTTTCTCCCAGTCCTATGACCAAAATGTGGTGTGTGTGTGTGTGTGTGTGTGTGTGTGTGTGTGTGTGTGTGTATGTGTGTGTGTGTGTGTGTTAGTCTTAGCATTATCCTACAAGAGACAATGCTTCTCCCAGAAGCCATAAGCAGCCAAATAAAAAATTCAGTACCATGTGTGGAACACCTTCCTCAAATTGTTGGCCAAGTGTGTCCTTAAGACCCTCAAAATCATATAAGAAATTGCCATAATAATATCCTGTTGCTGAAGACATCATATACTTTAGTCACTGGGCAAGAATTTTTGACTATGTCTTCTATCTTGTATCCTCAGTGCTCAGAACAGCAGGCAGTTCTTCTGGGGGTGATCAGCAAGTGTTTGTTGGTGCAGGGATGAAAGCTAATTAAAGCATGCCAACAAGCAGTACTTCAGGTGGCATTCTTTTCGCCAAGTCAGAGCTGTGGAGTAAGGCAGCAAATTAGCAGTTGCTATTTTTATAATAGGCAGTTAGCTCCTGTGCTAGAACTGAGAGCAGTCACAGGGAGTTATAGGTTTTTATTATATTTGTATTTGATTAAATGTAAGAGCCATTCAGGGCATGGCTTGGTTCTCAGGTGAAACTCTGTTTAATTAAATAGTGTTTATTTCCTTAAAACACACATTCGTTAGGTCACTGGGAGATGTTCCTCCCCACACCTCCTTCTTTCCTTTGCTCCCTCCTTCTTTCTTTGGAAGAATGTAAAAGCAAGAAGTGCTAATGTGTTTTTTTAAATAATAATTTTTGTTTTCTAGAATGAAGTACATTTGTTTGTCGGCTTGATGGTTTTGTTTTCCTGAGAGTGAGACTCTTATGTTCTCCAGGCTGCCTCTGAGATCTCAGTCTCCTCCCCCAGCCCACTAACCGATGGGATTATGGGCATTGCCACCATACCTGGCTAGCCTTTTTAATAGACACAATTATCAATGTTTTTCTTGTTGCAAAGATAATTTATGGTTTCATTGCTTAAGATGCTCTTTATTTGTGTCACTTACCCAATCTGCTTTGTCCCCATTGTCCACCAAATAACTTTTTTTTGTGTGTGTGTGTATAGAATGTAATATTTTATTTTTTTTCTTTTTTTTTTAACTATACAGAGGATAAGAATCATAAGCATGGCTTATCAAGAGTGGAAATACAAATAAGATTGCTACACATATATTTTCTTTGTGTTCAGCTTTCCCTCTGAATTTTTTTTTTCCATCCCTGTATATCCTTATTCAAGGTCTCTTCCCCCTCCCACCACATCTGGTCATTTTTCTTCTCTGCAACTCCCCATCCCCTCCCTGGGCAGGGAGCAGACAGTCCTATGGTCCCACTGGCCCAATAATGCTTGGAACTGGATTTGGCCAGGAGTGGAGACTGATCCAAATAACTTTTAAGATACACATTGAAGCAGTAAAATGAAGTCTATATTTGACTATAAGAAGTATAAGAGGAAATTTTTCGGCACACCTAGAAACAAATTAAAAACAACAAGACAAAGTACAAGCTTCAGCAGCCACCAGTGTCATAGAATGTGCCAGACGCTGTCCTCAGCTTGTCAGAGCTCATGCCCTCATTTAATGAGCTCTGAGGTAGGTGCTGCTCTTACTTTCTTATTGGTCAGTGACCTGAAGTGTGGAGACTCAGTTCAAGATCACATGGGTAGGATGACACAGCAAAGAAGTTAGATTTTAATTGCAGTCATTAGGCTCAAAAGGCCATTATGCCCCAAGATCATTTGATTCTACAACCTTTTCAAAGTCATGCCTCTTGCCTGCCACTTCCACATGGGCAAAGCAGTGCCATTGTAATCACCAGGACACCAAGATTCTACCTGTAGTGAGAGAATTCAGAGAAAGTCATAATCAAGGGTAGATAGATGGCTGGTTCTTAGTGGCCAATGTCAGGGGGTGAGCAGAGGAATAGAGGTGCTGAGTACAGCTACAGGCTTGTCACTAGTTTGTGAATTTGTTTCTGCTGGTGGTGAAGGGATGATGAGATATTGGGGAATGTTCCAGAATCTCCCTGCCTTGGGGAACTTTTTAAACTTAGATGAATCGACTTCACAAAGTGGCAACATAGATTGCTGAACATTTCTGTAGAAAGGAGACACTGGGTCCTTGAGCAGGTTTGTAGAAGGCACCTAATTTTTCAACTTTGTGAATTTCTCTCTTGGCTGAGAGAATTTTTACCTGGAAATTGCCTTAACTGTAGAAGCTGATGGAGTGGGAATCAGAGGAGTCTAATGGCTAAGTCTTGGGCTTAGGCCTCTATGAAATATTAATTACTTTTGGGAGCGTCTTGACCTTTTTAAAGTTGTTGAGATATCTGAATGTCAATTTGCAATGCTAATGTATTAGTTTATTAACACATTTTACAGTTTTGTCTATAAATTATTTCCTACATAGAGCTGTAACTTCTCTACCTTTCTACCTTATGAAACAAACAAACAAACAAGAACATTTTTAACATGGATCATTGATCTGGATGTCATTATTTTTGGTGGAGTTCTCTTTGCAGTTACCCAGCTTGTTTCCAGGAGCATCTTGACTCTCTTACCATTGTCTCAAAGTCCTTGGATTCAGATTCTAAGCAACAAGAAGCTTCTAGTACAATTAGCACCTTTCTCCTCTTTTTGCTGCGCTTGTTTATGATTTCCACAACAGAATGGTTTGAAATGTTCTCTAAAATCTCTGCCAAAGGCAGGTCCCACCTTTTTGATCATGTGTCTGGTGCCTTTATCAATATCAACACTGATATTGGCTAAGGTTATGTTTAGTTTTTGTGTCTATTGGATAGTGACTTCTTCATTTTAAATTAATAATTGTTATATACTAAATGGAATGAAGTATTTTTAAATAATAAAGTGCAGATCTGTAGTCCCTTCCCCCTTCTTTTTTTTTCTGAGACAAGGTTTCTATGTTAGCCCTAGTTGTTCTGGAACTCTGTAGACCAGGCTGGCCTTGAACTAAGACATCAACCTGTCTCTGCCTCCTGAGTTCTAGGATTAAAGGCATGTGCCACCACTGCCCAACCAGATCTGTAGTTTTAAAGGGATGTTTTTATTTAAGCAAAAATCATCTTCAAGATGAGTAGAAATAAGATTATTCCAAGCAAGATCTTTAGTGGTGATGAGAATACATGATATTTGACATGATCGCTCTGATTTGGATACAGCAATGATGATGATATATGATGTTGACTTAATCATAATCTAAAGACAAGCCACTGACATTCTGTTATTTAAAAAATTACTAAGTACTGTGTGTAGTTGTTTCAAGTTATATTATTTTAGGAACTTAGGTGTAACTCAGTGCCTAGATAGTTAGCAGATGTAAGGTCCTGTGTTTAATGGTCCACATGTAAAATAAAAAAGTACATGCATACATATATTACCTTGAGACAAGGATTATGGGAAAAGTTGCCATGACTGATGAGTAAAAAATTTGGAGGGAATCAGAGATTTGGAGAGAATTAATGCAGCTGAACCACTTCTAAGCAAGAGGTGTGCTGACCATATTTATTCCAGAAAAAGACAGTTGACATTTCCTGTACATATTGTATGGCTTCAATTTTATTTACCTTTAAGGTTTTGTGGTAAAACTGTGCTACTAATTAATTTAATGACTGAAAATAGAATTTTAATAATAGCAAAAAATTATAGTGCTTTCTATTCTAAATAATGAATATACTTATGGCTAGTCTTATAATTGATTATTAGGCATTCCTTATTTAATTGACCATTAAGCAGTGTTGCCTTGGGGAGTTGGAGGGGCTGCAGAAAGAAATGTTTGAACTCTCAATGCTCAAAATGAACAATTGAATTTTAATTATTATTGTAACAATCTCTGCAAAATATGTTAGTGTTAGTGTGCTAAAACATTTAATGAAAATTTGCTTGCTTTCAAAGAGAATGAACTTTTCCAGACACTGCTACCAAAACAATAATATGCTTTGAGATGATGTAAAACTATGTACTTAACCTACTGTCCTACTGTGTAGTGTTGAAGGTTAGTTTGCTTTTAAGAGAACAATGTAACCAAACTTACTTGCCTTGGATTTTCCATGTGATCAGCATTGATAATCTAAACTAATGTGTGACTGTAATCAAAAGTTATATACTCTTCTATATCCCCTGACACAGAATAATGTTTGTGTATATGTATGTGTGTTGTGGTAATCATTTGCTGAATTCCCCCAACAGGTTGAAAGCAACCTTAAGTAAAACAAATATCTTTCATCAATGTTGGAAGCCACCTGTGGATGTAGGTTGATAACATCTACTTGAATTTTTGACTATTTTGGATCAGTAAAGTAAATTCTCCCATGTAAAATTTCATTAAAGATCTTGTAAATGATTCTTTATTTCTTTACCATTGTGCCTTCTATGCTGTTCAATAAATACTGAGCAAAACCCTTGTTAGGCATAGATATCTTGACAAGTTTGCATTGATGTTTTTCTACTAACATGTCTCTCAGAGTTGATATTAAAAAAAAATCACTGTCTCTTTCATTGATTGAAATCAGTTCATTCAGAGAAAAAATTCCAAGCAATGAGTATATATATATATATACATACACCTGGGCCTCTTTAACATTTTTATATATGAAATATATGTTTAAAAGATGGTTCCAATTTGAGGAGCATCATAATTAAAGTTAGAGGTGGGGAGAGCTATTTTGTGGTTTGTAGCTTTAAATCTGAGAATATTTGTTAATTACCTGCCTATAGAGACCTTATTACTGCAGTGAGTATTGGAGGGCTCAGAGAATGAGCCCAGGTGCTTGTTACAGGTTTTCTTTTAGAAAGATGTTCATGGCAGAGGCTTGCTTCAATAAGCTGGATCATCCATGGAAGACTGTTTTGTACTATTTGAAGGTCTGTTTCATCATTTCAGCCATCTGCTAATTAAATATTTTCTTCTAAGAATTAAGTCCAGAGGACCTCGTTTTGCATTTCTCAGCCTCCAGCAGATATTTAAGGTTATAATGTAGTGCTTTCTCATTTGCAAGCTTTCATTAGTTAACTGTCAAAATCTCTCCAAATCCCCTGTCAGTTGATTTTAGCACAAAGTATTATTTAAATATCAGAAGGTCTTTTCTTACCCAGACTTAAACATCACTGAAAGTTCAGGAAATTTAGACTGACAGTCTCTGAAGTACTTCTACTTAGATGTCAAGAACTGTCTCTGCTGGCACTAGACAGTCACAGTGGTTGGATGGTTGGACCTTCTGTCTCACAGGCCTTGGGAATCACTGGTATTAAACATTAGCTGGGCCTGCAGTACAGGGTGTGAAGTTGGACATATAGACTGGGATGACTTTAGCTATTTGCTCTTTGTGAAAACCAGAAGTTAGCCAGATATCACATATCCACTGATTATTTCATTACTCAAGAGAGTCAGAATAAGGTGTGTGTGTGTGTGTGTGTGTGTGTGTGTGTGTGTGTGTGTGTGTGTGTGTATTCTTTAGTCTGCATTACTTAGGACCAAAGCTTGTCAAGAGGAGAATTTAGTCATTCATGTTGGGAGCACATGGCTTCTAACACAGGTTCTGAGAAAGCCGCTTAGTCTTTCTCAGGCCCCCTTTCATCGGTACATTTTAGGTACTGTATTTATTGTACTGTATTTAGGTACTGTATTAATTTAGGTTAGTAACCCTAACTCTAACCCTAACCCCTTTTTTCAGACATTTGAGAAGAATGAAAGGATTTGTCTTGTTGAAGACTAAAGAGAAATGTAGAATGCTTAGCACAGACTCTCTAACAGTGGGTCAGCAGATAATAGGACCAAAAACAAAACAAGGGAGCACCCGCTAGCCTTTGGTATGGTGGGATGTGGACTGTGTATGTCTCTCTGCTCCTAGCTGCAGCCTTATGCTTTCCTTTGTTCACTGCTTAGCTTCAAGAGATATCTCTTCTTACCTCTACTTTGTATTTTCACAGAAACATGGTTCATGTGAGAGTGAACATTATTAGTTCATGCTGCTTAGAGCTGATTCTCTAGCAATTAGCATGTCCATATCTTAGTTGTGGCAAGCATGAGTAACTGTCTAGAGTAGCTTCGAAATGGGAGCAGATGCTCATGACTTCAGATCTCTGTGATGGAAGCATCTGAAAAGCCATTGCCATTTTATATTCTGCTCTTAAAATACAAAATTCCAGACACCACTGAAATTCTAATGTGACTCAGCTCAGAAAACACTCCTCTAAGTATGATGAAGCCAAGTGTGGTGTTACATTCCTGTCATCCTGGCCTCCTGGAAGCTGAGACATGTAGTTTGTAAGCCCAGGGTTAGCCAAGTCTACTCTGTCTCAAACAGGAGTATAAATAGAAAACTAATAATGTTGATGAGAATAAGATGAATGTGTGATGTAAGAACGGTGAAAGGCTGGGAATCTGCAAGTTAGCAGTGAGTGTGTGTGGATATTCTACTGCTGTTTCTACTTGTGTTAATGCTGGAAAATTCTACATTTAAACAATTTGGCGATGCTAACACCCTTTTATTTTTTTTTTTATTTTTTTTTTATTTTTTTTTTCCTTTATTTTGTATTTATTAAAAAAAAAACACACAGTAAAAAGAATTTAAAATGTGGAAGAGTTAACAATAACTATATAGAGGATAAGAATGATAAGCATGGCTTATCAAGGGTAGACATACAAATAAGATTGCTACACCTATATTTTCTTTGTGTTCATCTTTCC
>PVIH01020165.1:0-33260 GCA_004025045.1 Sigmodon hispidus | reverse complement strand
AGTACATCCCCTGCTTATCTCTCTGAGTTTGTGATACTTCGCTCAGGAGGATATTCTCCAAATCCATCCATTTGCCTGTGAATTTTAGGATATCATTTTTTCTTACTGCTGAGTAGTATTCCATTGTGTAGATGTACCACAGTTTGTTAATCCATTCTTCAGTTGAGGGACATCTAGGTTGTTTCCAGGTTCTTGCTATCACAACCTAACACCTGTTAGACTGGCTAAGATAAAAGGCACAGATGACAGCCTATGGTGGAGAGGATGCGGAACAAGGGGAACACTCCTCCATTGTTGGTGGGATTGTAAGCTTGTTCAGCCACTTTGGAATACAATATGGAGGTTTCTCAGAAAATTGAGAATCAATCTCCCCAAGGACCCAGCAGTACCACTTCTGGGTGTATACCCTAAAGAGGCACATTTACACTCCAAAGGTATTAGCTCAACTATGTTCATAGCAGCATTATTTGGAATAGCAAGAATATCATTTTTTTCTTACGGCTGAGTAGTACTCCATTGTGTAGATGTACCATAATTTGTTAATTCATTCTTCAGTTAAGGGCATTTAGGTTATTTCCAGGTTCTTGCTATTACAAATAATGCTGCTATGAACATAGTTGAGCTAATGCTTTTGGGGTGTGAATGTGTGTCTTTAGGGTATATGCCTAAAAGTGGTATTGCTGGATCCCTAAGGAGATTGATTCCCAGTTTTCTGCAAAATAGTCATACTGCATTGCAGAATGGCTGAACAAGTTCACACTCTCACCAACAATGGAGGATTATTCCCCTTGCTCCACATCCTGTCCAGTATAGGCTATCATCTGTGTTCTTAATCTTAGCCATTCTGACAGGTATAAGGTGATATCTCAAAGTTGTTTGATTTGCATAGAATTAAATACTTTTAAACAATTATATTACATGTACATAATATAGTTTGATCATAATCTTCCTCATGTTAACTTTCTAATTCTACAGTAGCACTCATTTTATTTATTTAAAGAGTTTTAAAATGTCAGAGAATTTGAACTTTGTAATCTCAAGGTTGGTGTCTATTGTTAGTGTTTTGCCAAGCTAGTTAGATTGTCCTGGAGTACTGAGTATTTCTGCCATAGATGTATGTGTTGTGAATATTATGTTATGAGTCCCTGAGTCTTGTTTAATTCATATGAAGGATATTGATATTATTATTTTGGAAGGTAATCATCTTAGTTTATTACAGGCCAGAAGTTCTACCCAGCCCTTCATAGGCTATGATTTTACATCATTTCTAATTTTTAGGGTCTTTCTGCATTCTTCGCATCTGTCCTTATATGTATCACCCACTGGACCATTGGCAATGGGGCTCTACTCTACCTTTCCGGTCTCCAAGTTTCTGACAGACTGCAAAGATCTAATCCTTGTACTCATACCTGTGGATGAGTTTGTAAACTATTGAAGAACTCTAAGAGATTGGTATAACTCCATGGGAATTTTCTATATGAGCTTCTAGGAAATAAAAATTGAGTTAAAAAACCACCACCTTCTCTTGTTTTACATTTCCTGCCACTTGTTTTGTGTTTAGGACCCAAACAAAAAGATAGAAAGACAAACTTTAATAAGAGCTTTCTCAGCCTCTTTGGTTTTAAATCCCTCCATCACAAAAAAAAGTGTGTCTTTGACTAATCTGGATTAATATCACTGTCACATGTATCTAACCAGCTGTTATGAGTAGTTCAGCTGTAATGTGAGAAGATGGTAGAAAGAAAACAAAATCTAAGTACATCCCAAATCTAGACATCAGGATACTTTTCTCTTGTTTCTAGAGCTAGTAAAAACAAAACAAAACAAAACTTCCCTGAACCTCCCTGTTTTGCTCCAAGCCTATTTGTGTTTTAGGTTGCATTGTCATGCAGAGGGAGGCTGAAGGAAAACACTGATACATTCACTATGAATTCAATGGTACTTTTAATTCTGTGCTTTTTCTCTTTGCCACAGTTTATATAGTTCAGAGCTTTCAAATAACGGCTCTTATGTATTTTTTTCTAGTTTTACAGCTATATTTAATGGGAGACAGTGGAATAGCTTACTCAGTCTCACCCAATGCTTAGAACTACTCAGATACTTTATAGTCTTTGGGTCTTTGTTTAAGACTTTCTTTTTATGACTCAGACTAGAAAGCTGTGAGATCATGGATTTTGGCCCTTTTTTATATTACAACTCCAACCAGGTATATGTTATGTATTTAATACAATTTTGATGTATGACTGAATGACAGACACTCTATGAATAATTAGTACTGAGTCATTTTCTAAAAACCTAAAGCTATTGGTTTATTTTAAGGTGGTAGTTAGTAAATTTCATTTTTCCTAAAAGAGACAAATATATTTAATTCATATTTATATATATGGGTACACATAAAAATAGCTTATATTCCTATGGAAATATTAATCTAAAATAAATATATTATCAGTCCTAACTTCTATTGAGAAGCAAAAATTGAACAATAAAATTGTTTATATTTGAGAGTATTTTAACTGTTTTATCTAGGTAGTAAAAAAAATTCCAGTAGGTATTTAAAAGTTATTCAAAGACTTAAAATTGATACGTTCTTTAGTGGCAGAATTTTTATATTGTCTATAGGGGTATATTTATACTACCCCTATTTTTCATACAGATCTTTGTAAGAATTAACCTGTTGTTTATGTATATTTATACTACCCCTATTTTTCATACAGATCTTTGTAAGAATTAACCTGTTGTTTATGTCCATAGTGGTTAGTTAGTTGGTAGCTATAATGTGGTTCTGTAACATGTTACCTCTATATAACAGCCATTATGTAATATAATGTTTGCTTCTGTCTTGAGGTGCATAGAGAAAGAAGGGCAATTTAAATGTTTGTTTGTGTGTGTGTGTGTGTTTACTTAATATTGCTATTATTTAGGGAAAAATCTAATAGATTAATAGACAGTTCCAAAGCCAATAATTTATACAGATGCCCATGACAACAATTTCTAAAGTACAATGATTCCTCTACAAGACAGGTCTTTTTTTTTCTTCTCATCTGCACTGAAGGCACAACAAAACTAGGACTGAATGAACAGAATATACTTTACCTCAAACAATAAAGTCCAAAATAGCTCATAGTTAGTATTATTTTTTTTTAAATTCAAAATATAATTCAATAGCAGAAAATATAGCATAGTTAATATGAAATAGATCCTTTTTTCATAAAATAACTTTTCACTATTAAATTTAAGCACTATTCCTCCCATGATTCATTTTCAGAAAACTAGAAGACATATCATGAACTTTCTGTTAGGCCAAATATTCCTGTTGATGCTCCTGACAGTATCTTCCCCTCTAAACTAGCCATACCCAGAAATACTGATAAATCTACCTTGTCTGCAAGGGCACTATCTTTCCCAGAAAAACATGAAGTTTCAATGGATACAACACCAAAATGTTTGCAAGGACTTTCCAAAAGATGAGGGTAAATGGAATCAATTGTAAATTAGGATGAAGAAGAAAGAAAGGTCTTATGGCATTTGTCATAAATAAAAAAATGTTTATTTCAGAAAATTAAGGCTTGATCCAAAAATCAGAGTTATCTAGAATGCAGTATAAATGTAAATATTGACTCTACAATCCTAAGTATTCTATTTACTTTCCAGAGAGCCTCTTTTATGTTGATATTGAGTACATATAACAATATTTTTATTTGATTAAGGAAATAGACTACTTCTTAATCATTATTAGTAAGCATTCTAGTTTTTTCTAGTTAATATTTTTCTGCCTGTATATCTGAAGAAATAAGATTTCTTTTGAATTGCCTTTATTTACTTTTTCAGATAGTATTTTAATATTTTGTTCAATCTTTTCTCAAATTCTTGAGTTCTTTTTTGCATAACTTGTCATATATCAACTTCTTTTTTGCATTTTCCTATAAATGAAATAGTACATACCCTCATGTGTGATTTGTTCTATTACTATATTTTTGAGACAATGTTTCATTAGGTAGTTCTGGATGGCTTGTAATGGACTCCATAGACTAGGCTGGCCACAAAAATCAGAGATTCTTCTGCTTCTGTCTCTTGAGCACTGAGATTAAAGAGAATGCATGTACTACCAGTCCTAGCCATTTTCAATTTTCTGAAATATTTCTTAGTTATTTCTGTTTCTTTATTGAAAATAGACCTTTTTGCATATATTAGATTGTGATTACGCCTTCTTTTTACTCAAAATTTCTAAATCCTTTTCACTGCTCCAACAACACATATCCATACCCTTGCTTATTTTCTTCTCATTAGAATATAAACAGGAATCTAAAATATAATAAAATAAGATAAAAGCAAACAAATCAGAATAGAAAAATAAACAAAAATAGCCAAAAGCCCCCCAAAATTATTAGACATTGAGACACATAAACAGAAAAAATGGGAAGCCATAATATGTAAGCAAAATATTTGTAAAGTAAAAACCAACAAATAAATAAATAAATGTCAAGACAAAGCATTATGAAACAACACAACAAAGTCCCCAAATCCCATTTTTTAAATGTAGGCCCTTTACTGTTAGGCATGGAATTTACCCTGCAGTTTGGCTTATTTATCCAGTAAAATGACAATGGAGAAAACTATGTGAGTGACTTTCAGCTGGAGATTTCTAGGTTAGTGACCAAGTAGGATTCTAATCCCTATTTCAGCACTGAGATCCTGTCATACAAAGGATTGTGCACATTGTCAGCATGCTGCCACACTCACTGTAATTTCATATGTTTATCAGTCTTATTGTGTCTAGAAAGCCCTGTGTTTTTGGAGTACTCCAGCTCCACTGGCTCTTACAGACTTTCTGTCTCTTCTGCAGGGTTCCCTGAGTTCACAGGGGAGGTATTTGATGGAAGCATCCCAATTAGGACTGAGTGTTTCATGTTCTCTCACTCTCTATACATTTTCTGTGTGAGTTTCTGTTTGTTCCTTCTATCGTAAAAGGAATTTTCTATGATAATCTCTCAACACTGATACTAATCTGAGTATAGTGGAATGTTGCTAGGAGTCACTTTATTATTGTATTTCTTTAGCAGAAAAGCATTTGGCTTTTCCTGGGTCCATGAGCAGTGTGAGGCCTGGGTTCTATTTTATGTCATTGTACTTAATTCCAATCTTATCGTGGTTGGTTACTACCACATTTTATGCCACTACTGCAGCAGCAAGTCTTACAGGCAGGTCTCCATTATAGATTATGAGGTTTGTAGCTGGGGTGGTGGTCACCTTTCTACTATAGTAGTGTACACTGCACTTTCCAGCCCCATGATCAATAGTCAGTGGGGATGAAGGCTTTAGATGTCACCAGTTCATATTTCTCATGTTCAGTGGGTTATGTATGTAGGTGTTATCTTTAGCAATGAAGTCTTTAGCATGAATTTGTTAAGATCACATAATAGATAGCACTGGAAATAGCCTAGGTTGTTTAGGAGTTTCCATGGGGCCCCTTTGCCCAACAACTCAAGTAGATGTTACCCATTCCTGGTATTGGAGATTTCATTTAGTAGAGACATACATCTAATTTTGACTTTGTTTCTTTTGTTATTTGTTGGATGCATTTAGATTTCTTTCAATATGTATATACTTTAAGAAGCTTTTAGTATATTAATTTTATGACTCCTATGGATCTTAGTTTTTACTTTTCTTTTCTGTATTTTCTTCCTAATTCTAACTTCCTTCCTACTTTCTACTTGATCCTCTAATTCAGCCACTCCCATAACTATTTTATTTGCCTTTTCTAGGGAGATTCTTCCCTATTCTCTAGTTTTATACTCTATATCTCCTAACCTCTAAGGTTATATGTGTGGTAGACTGCTTATGAAGAATTTAACAACTTATATCCATATATAATCAAATATACACCATATTTGTCTTTTGAGGGTTAGGTTACTTCACTTAGAATGTTTTTCTCTAGCTCCATCTATTTACCTGTGATTTTCTTGATTTTGGTATTTTTTTTAAACAGTAGAGTAATATTCCACTTTATCGAGGTACCATAGTTTCTTTTACTTATTCTTCTTTTGAGGGATGTCTAGATTGTTCCCAAGTCTTAGGTCTATATATTACTCCCAGTTTCTTGAGGAACTACCACCCTAATTAGCATAGTGGCTGTTCAAGTTTGCATTTACCACCTGTAGAGGATGAATGATATCCCTGCTTCATATCTTCATTAGCATAAACTGTCATACATTTTATTGATCTTGGTAAATCTGACTATTCTAAAATGAAATCTCAAAGTAATTTTGATTTACATTTTCCTGATAACTAATGATGTTGAACAATTCTTTAAGTGTTTCTCAGCCATTTGAGATCCCTCTTTTGACAATTTTGTGTTTAGATCCATACCTCATTTTTAATTTTTGTATTTGATTTTTTAATGTCTAGTATTTAAATTCTTTATGTATTTTAAATGTTAACCATCTACCCAATGTGTAGCTGGTTAAAAATATTTTCCCATTCTGAAGTCTATTACTTTGTCCAAATGTTGGTGTTGTTTGTTTTTGTTTTATGAGGTCCCAATTATTAATTGTTTATTAAAGTCCCTGTGCTATTGGTGTTCTGTTCAGAAAGTATCCTGCTGTATCAATAAGTTGAAGGCGATATCTCACTTTCTCCTTTACTACATTCAGTGTATGTAGCCATAAATTGAAATACTTGATGCATTTGAAGTTGATTTCTTTTGTAGGGTGATTAAGTATCAACACACTCTTAATTTTTAAGCACAATGTGACAACTACAATATCATTTCATTGTTACTAAATGCAACTTTTTTTGCTAGGACATGGGTTTCCTTGGGAGATGGAATATAATTTTCATTATATATGCTTTAAATTTTGTGTTTAAATTTTATTTTCCATTGTCTTCCTCACATATTTAATCTACTGGTCATTGCTATTTCAGCTCTCAACTTGTTTACTTATTGTTCAATATTCTTTTAATTTTTAATTAAATTCTTTCTTTGAAAAATTCATTGATACACATACATAATGCATTTTGATTAATTCCATGTCACCATACATACTTTATTTCTGTCACACAAATAACTATGTGGTCCTTCCTACAAGTCGTTTCTCCAAATCCATCCCTTTCTGTTTTCTTCCAGTCTCCAATGAGTTTAACCAGGGCTGTATGCGAAGCCATGGTTTTGAGTGCTGAAACTAATTAAAGGTTGATAAGACAGTTGTATACACTATATTTATACAGCCCCTTCTACAGCTCATTTAACAACACTAAAAAAGGATGTGGCAAGAATTTAAAAGTCACAAGACATGGATACAGTTGTGAAATGCTGTCTTCTGGGCATGGCCCAGCCAATGCAATCATGATCACATAGCATTGAATGATTCTATAATGGGCTCTAAGGTGCCAGTCCAAGGTGCTTCAGATCCCAAGCTGTTCAGTGGTTGTAGTTTGCAGCTTGGGTGTTCTTTCCCTTTTGTTTAAAGTCCACGAATGAGTGCCTACATCCCGTGCTAATCTTTTGGATTAGTGAAACCTTGCTCAGAAGGATATTCTTTAAATCCATCCATTTGCCTGCGAATTTTAGGATATCCTTATTTCTTACTGCTGAGTAGTACTCCCTTGTGTAGATGTACCACAGTTTGCTAATCCATTCTTCAGTTAAGGGGCATCTTTGTTGTTTCCACGTTCTTGCTATTATGAATATTGCTGCTATGAACATAGTTTAGTTAATGCTTTGGGGATGTGAACGTGCAACTTTAGGGTATATGCCCAAAAGTGTTATTGATGGATCCTTGGGAAGATTGATTCCCAGTTTTCTGAGAAACTGCCATATTGCATTCCAGAGTGGCTGAACAAGCTTACACTGTCACCCACAATGGAGGAGGGTTCTCTTTACTTTGCATCTTCTCCAGCATAGGCTGTAATTTGTGTTTTTAATCTTAGCCATCCTGAGAGGTATAAGGTGGTTTCTCAAAGTTGTTTTGATTTGCATTTCTCTGATGGCTAAGGATGCGGAGCAGTTTTTCTTTTTTTTTTTTCCTTCTTTATTTTGTATTTATCAAAAAAACAGTAAAATGAATTTAAAATGCTGAAAAGTTAACAATAACAATAAAGAGGATAAGAATCATAAGCATGGCTTATCAAGGGTGATAATGCAAATAAGATTGCTACACATATATTTACTTTGTGTTCAGCTTTCCCTCTGATTTTTTTTTCCATCCCTGTATATCCTTATTCAAGGTCTCTTCCCCCTCCCACCACATCAGGTCATTTTTCTTCTCCACAACTCCCTATTCCCTCCCTGGGCAGGGAGCAGACAGTCTTATAGTCCCACTGACCCAATAATGTTTGGATCAGTCTCCACTCCTGGCCAAACCCAGTTTTGTCCCCCCTCCCTCAAGAGTGAGTCAGGTGTTCCTATAGTTGGAGTGGGGTCCGAAGGGTCAGTCCAGGGTGTTACTGATCCCAAGCTGTTCAGTGGTTGTGGTTTGCAGCTGGGGCATGCTTGGCTTTTTTTCTTGTTTGTTTGTTTATAGACCACTAATGAGTGAATACATCCCCTGCTTATCTTTCTGAGATTGTGATACCTCGCTCAGGAAGATATTCTCCAAATCCATCCATTTGCCTGTGAATTTTAGGATATCATTTTTTCTTACTGCTGAGTAGTACTCCATTGTGTAGATATACCACAGTTTGTTAATCCATTCTTCAGTTGAGGGACATCTAGGTTGTTTCCAGGTTCTTGCTATTACAAATAATGCTGCTATGAACACAGTTGAGCTAATACATTTGGAGTGTGAATGTACCTCTTTAGGGTATACACCCAGAAGTGGTATTGCTGGGTCCTTGGGGAGATTGATTCTCAGTTTTCTGAGAAACCGCCATACTGCATTCCAAAGTGGCTGAACAAGCTTACACTCCCACCAGCAATGGAGGAGTGTTCCCCTTGCTCCGCATCCTCTCCAACATAGGCTGTCATCTGTGCCTTTAATCTTAGCCAATCTAACAGGTGTTAGGTGGTATCTCAAAGTTGCTTGATTTGCATTTCTCTGATGGCTAAAGATGAAGAGCACTTTTTCAGGTGCCTTTCAGCCATTCGTAGTTCCTCTGCTGAGAATCCCCTTTTTAGTCTTGAACCCCATTTTCTTAAATTGGGTTATTTAGGCTTTGGGGCTCTAGTTTCTTGAGTTTTCTATATTTTAGAGGTCAGTCTTCTGTCACTTGTAGGGTTGGTGAAAAATCTTTTCCCATTCTGTGGGCAGTTGTTTTGTCTTATTGACTGTGTCCTTGGCTTTAAAGCAGCTTCTAATTTTCAAGAGTTCCCACTTATTAATTGTTGTTCTTAGTGTCTCTGCTACTGGTCTTGTATTTAGAAAGTGGTCACCTGTGCCAACGCATTGGAGGTTATTTCCCACTTTCTTTTCTTTCAAGTTCAATGTGGCTTGGTTTACATTGAGGTCTTTGATCCATTTGGATTTTAGTTTTATGCAGAGTGATAGGCTTGGATTTATTTGCATTTTTCTACATACTGCCCTCCAGTTATGCCAATACAATTTGTTGAAGATACTATCTTTTTGTCATTGAATATTTTGGGTCTCTTTGCCAGAAATCAGGTGTTCATTGGAGTGCGTGTTCCTGTCGGCATCTTCAATTTGATTCCATTGATCCATAAGTCTGTTTTTATGCCAGTACCAGGCTGTTTTTATTACTATTGCTCTATAGTATAACTTGAAGTCAGGGATGGTGATGCCTCCTGACTTCCTTTTATTGAGCAAAATTGTTTTGGCAATCCTGTTACTCAAAAAAAATTGAGTATTGTTCTTTCAAGGTCTGTAAAAGTTGTGTTGGGATTTTGATGGGAATTGCATTGAAACTGTAGATTGCTTTTGATAAAATTGCCATTTTTCCATGTTGATCCTACCTATCTAGTAACATGGGAGACCTTTCCATTTTGTGATATTCTCTTCAATATCTTTTTTCAGTGACCTCTTTCTAAGTAGACAGATATATTATTTCCCCATTCTCCAATTGATGTCTATCCAATGACCTCTTTCTCTATTTAAAAGCTATATTCTTGAAGTTAAATAAGTGATTTATATCAAAATTTTTAAAGTTTAATCATAATCCAATTTATTTTTGTTTACATCATATACAGTATCTTTAAGCTTAAAAAAATGGAGGTCACTTAAACTCCCCGAGAGAAAATGTTTTGTTTTATTCTTAGACTGTTCATAAATCTAGGCACTGTTTACACATACAAGAAAATAAGAACTGATGGACCTGCAATATGGAATCTGATGCAAGGGATTTTCTTTTACACAATTACCTGAAATTCATGAGTTTATCTAGCTCTGCATACATTTAATTTTGGAGATGTTATGACTCTTCATTCTTTTAAGTTTGCTCTATCTACAGAAAAATTATATATAAGAGTATAACTTGTCATATATAAGTAGAGTATGTAGAAAAATGTCTAGCAGATATTTATCTTGGAGCCACAAGAAGGAAATTGGTGATTGTTACTTTAGAGTACATAAATAATTCCAAAATATGATCATAGTTGTTTTGGACCCTAGGGTGGAAATAGGTGAATAAATGTTGGTTCTGACAAAGAAATGGGAACCATTTATAGCACATCACTGATATAGTTTCAAGCTTAAAATAAAGTATTACAAAAATAGTGTAAACACTCAGAAAATAAAACATTTTCTACTAACACAGTGATAGAACTCTTTTCTGTTTTAAAGGAAGCAACATTGTTGAAAGCTAAATTAAGAAGTAGAGATTCTGTTCTAACCCTGAGTAACTTTGGAAACAATTTCATTTATCTAAAGTCTACAAACATTTAAAACCTAAGTCAGAACAGTTTCATACCCACTAAAATTCTTTTTTATGAAAATTTCAGATACTAGAATGAATGGCATTATCAGAATATGAACTCTTATCATAACTTTTAACTTCTGGAATTACAGTTATTAACACAGATTATAGAATATTTTTTAAGTTAAAGTAAATCCCACATGTAATTAAATCCAAAAATACTGTAAGAACAAATAACAGTTAATACCGCAAGGTTATTTCATACAATGTTCAATGACAACTGCAGCTGTGCCACTATTTAAAGTATCACTGTGGAATTAATATAATTTATTGCTTAAAATTCTATGTGCAACTCTTAGAGAATAAATCTTACTGGAAGTGTCTTATTTAGTGTTTTATCACTGTGAAGAGACACCATGACCAGGACAACTCCTATTTTTTTTTAAAAAAAAAACATTTAATTGGGGGTTTGCTTACAGTTTCAGAGGTTTAGCCCATTATCATCATAGTGGGTAGCATGATGACATGCAGGCAAGTGCTGGAGCAGAAGCTAATAGCTTATAAACAGAAAGAGAGATTGGACTAGCATGGGCTTTTGAAATCTAAAGGCCCATCCCCTATGACACGTCCTCCAATAAAGCCACATCTCCTAATCCTTGGCAATGCTTTCAAACAGTTCCACTCTGGTGACCAAGCATTCAAACAACACAGCCTTTATGAGCCATTCCTATTCATTCCACCACACGGTTGTAGAGAAAAGAAAAAACAACACAGAACAGGCAAAAAAATTAGATTTTTATGATTTGCAAATAATCTACAAAATTCTGACAATTGGACATCTACAGGTTCACTCTAAACTTCCATACATTTTTGCATTTAATTTTTAAATTTATTAATATTTTAATTAGCATCTTTTAAATGTTCTCAACAGGATTGATTAATACAAGTTAGGAAAGTTTATCAATGGTGGAAAACTACTTTTACAATCACAGATTCCAGAAGAATTCTACAACCTTTGAAAAACTGGAAAGTCTTTGAACAGTGAGTATGACTTTTAATTATTGCATATAATCCCAATTATGTATACTCTACTCTTACTGAAGAGTCCAAATCCTTTTTTAACAATAATGTAAAAGAAATAAAACATGTCTTCTATTTCATAATAGACTTTTTCCATTTAGAAAAATCATAATCTAAAATTAATTTTAATAAATTCTCTAGATAAATTTATGTATAGAAAACAGCACCAAAGGAAGCACAGAGTTGTGGAAATTGCTTGAGAACCTAATAATCAAATAGTTTTACTTTCATTGTCAAGTAGACTTCTTTATTGCAAATAAAAAAAGGCTTAGTTACTTTAAGTGGTAGAACACATTCATTATTGTAAGTTTCTTTTCCAAGGGCATTATATAATATGATTGAAAAATGACTAATAGGTAAAGTGTGAATGCTTAATTACCTTGCTTCTACCATTCCTGCCAGTCTGCATAAGTTTTTTTCTTTTCCTTTTTTATTTTACATAGAAAAAAGGGACTTTATTATCTAAAAAAAAGAAAAGAAAATAAAGTGACAAGAAAAAAATGTAACAATACCATTGTGTAGAATGAATAGTGTTGAACTCAAATGAACAACAGAAAACTATATTAAATATAACTTTCAGATCACAAGCTGTTCAATGGTTGTGGTTTGCAGCATGAATGTTCCTTATTTATATTTATTTTTTTTTGAAAGTCCACTAATGAGTAAGTACATCCTATGCTTATGCTTATGGATTTGTGAGACCTCACTCAGGATATTCTCCAAATCCATCCATTTACCTACAAATTTTAGTATATCATGTTTTCTTACTGCTGAGTACTACTACACTGTGTAGATGTACTACAGTTTGTTAATCCATTCCTCAGTAGAGGGGTATCAACGTTGCTTCCAGGTTCTTGCTATTATTAATAATGTTGCTATAAATATAGTTGAGCTAATGCTTATGGGGTGTAAATGTGCATCTTTAGGGTATATGTTCAATAGTGGTATTGCTGGGTCCCTGGGGTAATTGATTTCCAGTTTTCTGAGAAACCACCACACTGCATTGCAGAGTGGCTGAAGAAGTTTACCCTCCCACCAATAAAGAAGGAGTGTTCCCCTTGCTCTGCATCCTCTCCATCATAGTCTGTCATCTGTGTTTTTGATCTTAGCCATTCTGACAGGTGTAAGGTAATATCTCAAAGTTGTTTTGATTTGCATTTCTCTGATGGCTAAAGATGTTGAGCACTTTGTCATGTGCCTTTCAGCCATTTGTAATTCTACTGAGAATTCCCTTTTTAGTTCTGAATTCCATTTTTTAATTGGGTATTTTGGCTTTTGGGCTCTAGTTTCTTGAGTTATCTATATATTTTAGGGATCAGTCCTCTGTCACTTGTAAGGTTGGTGAAAATCTTTTCCCATTATGTAGGCTACCTGTCTTTTTGACTGTGTCCTTGGCTTTACAGAGGCTTCTCAGTTTCAGGAGGTCCCACTTATTGATTGTTGTTTTCAGTGTCTGTACTATTGATCTTATAGTTAGGAACTGGTCACCCAACCCAAAGCATTGGAGAATATTTCCAACTTTCTTTTGTATCAAGTTCAGTATAGCTGGATTTATCTCCAGGTGTTTGATCCACTTGGATTTGAGTTTTGTGCAGGGTGATAGGCTTGAATGTATATGCATTTTTCTATATACTGCCATCTAGGTATGCCAAGACAATTTGTTGAAGTTACTATCCTTTTTTCCATTGAATATTTTGGGCCTCTTCATCAGAAATCAGGTGTTCATAGGTGTGTGGGTTAATGTTGGTGTTTTCAATTTGATTCCATTGATCCACATGTCCTTTTTATGCCGGTATCGAGCTGTTTTTATTACTGTAACTCTATAGTATAATTTGAAGTTAGGGTTGGTGATGCCTCCTGAAGTTCCTTTGTTGAGAAAAATTGTTTTGGCAATCCTGGCTTTCCTATTATTCCAAATGAAATTGAGCATTGTTCTTTCAATGTCTATAAAAATTGTGTTGGGATTTTGATGGGAAGTATATTGAAACTATAGGTTGCTTTTAGTAGAATTGCCATTTTTACTATGTTGATTCTACCTATCCAGGCACATGGTAGAACTTTCCGTTTTCTTGAATCCTCCTCAAATTCTTTCTTCAGTGTTTTAAAGTTTTTATCAAATAGATCTGTTACCTCTCTGGTTATAGTAACTCCAAGGTATTTAATGCTTATTTTTAATTTTTAAATTTTTATTTATTTATGTATTTTTTGGTATTTAATGTTATTTGCAGCTATTATAATGGGTGATGTTTCCCTTACTTTTTTCAGCACTTTTATCATTAATGCTAGGAGGGCAGCTGATTTCTTTGAGTTACTCATGTGTCCTGCTACAGTGATGAAAGTGTTTATCAGTTATAGAAGTTCCCTGGTAGAATTTTGTTGTTCACTTATTTATGCTATCATATCATCTGCAAATAAAGATAGTTTCACTTCTTCTTTACGAATTTGTATCCCTTTGATCTCTTTGTGTTCTCTTATTACTTTAGCTAAAACTTCAAGAACTATGTTGAATAGATAAGAGGAGAGGGGTAGCCTTGTCTAGTTAGTGGGATTGCTTTGAGTTTTTCTGTTTTAATTTGATGTTGGCCATCGGCTTTTTGCAAGTCGCCTTTATTATATTTAGTTACTTTCCCTGTACTAATCTCTCTAAGACTTTTATCATGAAGGAGTGTTAGATTTTGTCAAAGGCTTTTTCAGCTTCTAAGACAATTATCATGTGGATTTTTTCCTTTAATTTTTTTATCAGATGGATGATATTTATAGTGTTCTCTATGTTGAACCATTCCTGCATTTCTGGGATGAAACCTACTTGATCATGGTGGATGATATATTTTACATGTTTGTATATGGTTTGCCAGAATTTTGTTGAGAATTTTTGCATCAATGTTCATGAGGGAAATTGATCTGTAATATTCTTTCTTGTTGCATCTTTGAGTGGCTTGGATATCAGTGTTATCGTGGTCTCATTAAAAGTTTGTCAAAATTCTTTTGTTTTCTACTGTATGGGACAGTTTGAGGAGTATTGATAATAGCTCTTCTGTGAATGTCTGGTAGAATTCTGCACTGAAACCATCTGGGTCTGGGCTTGTTTTGTTTGGGAGACTTAATGACAGCTTCAACTTTCTTTGGTGTTATGAGTCTGTTTAGGTCTTCAGTCTGATCTTGATTTAATTTTGGTAAATTGTACCTGTCCAGAAAACTGTCTATTTCTTCTAGGTTTTCCATTTTTGTGAATTATAGATTTTCAAAGTATGACTTGATAATTCTCTGGATTTCCTGGGAGGGTCTGTTGTTATGCCCCCTTTTCACTTCTGATTTTGTTAATTTGGATACTGTCTTCTTTTTGCTTAATTTGCTTAATTTGTATAATTTGACTTTCTCAAAGAACCAACTCTTTGATTCATTTATTCTTTGTATTGTTCTCTTTGTTTCTATTGTATTGATTTCAGTAAGTTCTATTACTTCCTGCTGTCTACTCCTTCAAGGTGAGTTTGCTTCTAATTTTTCTAGGGCTTTTCAGCTGTACTGTTAGATCTCTTCTGTGGGATTTCTCCAGTCTTTTCATATAGGCATCTAGTGCTATCAATTTTCCTCTTATGACTCCTTTCATTGTATCCCATAAGTTTGGATATGGTGTGAATTCATTTTCATTAAATTTTAGGAAGTCGTTGATTTCTTTCTTAATATCTTCCTTGACGCAGAGGTGGATTAGTTAAGTGATGTTTAGTTTCTATATGTTTGCAGGCTTTGTATGATTTTTCCTGTTTTTGAATTCTAACTTTAGACCATGGTGATCTGATATGGTACAAAGAGTTATTCCCATTTTTTTGTATCTGTTGATGTTTGATTTATGACCTAGTATGTTGTCAACATAGAGAAAGTTCCATTGGGTACTGAGAAATAAGTTTATTCCTTTTTGTTTGGGTGGAAGTTTTGGTATTTATCTAGTAAGTCCATTTAGGTCATAGCTTCTGCTAGATCCCTTATTTCTCTGTTGAGTTTCTGTCTGATTGACCTATCCAAGGGTGAAATTAGGGTATTGATGTCTCCCACTCTTAGTGTGTCAGTTTTGATATGAGGTTTAAGCTTTAGAAGTTTTTATTTTACATATGTAGGTACCCTTGTGTTAGGGCCAAAGATATTCGGGATTGAAATTTCATCTTGGTATATTTTTCCTGAGGTGAATAAGTAGTGTACATCATGATCTCTTTTAATTGATTTTAGTTTAAAGTCTATTTTGTTACATATTAGACTGGCTACACCAGCTTGTGTCTTAGGGCCTTTTTATTGGAAAGTCTTTTTCCAACCTTTTACTCTGAGTCTGTGTCTGTGAAATTGAGGAGTGTTTCTTTTATGTAGCAGAAAGATAGTTTCTGTTTTTTATCCATTGTGCCGAAGTGTGTTTTTTCATAGGTAAATTGAGTCTATTGATATTAAGGGATAGTAATGAACAATGATCAATATTTCCTGTTATTTTTGGTGGTAGTTTGTATTTTCTTTTTGAGGGTTGGTTCTTCTGTGGGCTTATTAATTGTTTGTGGTTGCAAGGGTGAATCTGATTTCCTTAGGTTGGAGTTTTCCCTCTTGGGCTTTTTTTAGAGCTGGATTTGAGGACAAGTATTATTTAAGTCTGGTTTTGTTGTGAAATATCTTGTTTACTCCATCTATATTGATTGAAAGTTTTGCTGAGTACAGTAGTCTACGCTGGCATCCATGCACTTTTAGTGTCTGTATAATGTCTGACCAGGATCTTCTTGCTTTTATTGTTTCTATTTTATAGTCAGGTGTTATTCTGATGGGTCTTCCTTTCTAGGTGATTTGGCCTTTTTCCTTTTGCAGCTCTTACTATTTTTTCTTTGTTCTGTAGGTTTAGTAGGTTGATTATTATATGGTGAGAAGACGTTTTTGTGGTTCTAGTCTACTTGGTGTTCTGTAAGCTTTCTGTATCTTTATAGGCATTTCCTTCTTTAGGTTGGGAAAGTTTTCTTCTATGATTTTGCTGAGTATATTTTCTATGCCTTTGAGCTGGTTTTCTTCTCCTTCTTTAATTCTAATTATTCTCAGGTTTGTCCTTTTCCTGGTATCCCAGACCTCCTGGAAATTTTGTGTTATGACTGTTTTAGTTTTAGTGTTTTCTTTAACTGATGTGTCTATTTCTACTATGGTGTCTTCCACTCCAGAGATTTTCTCTTCCATCTCTTGGATTGTGTTGGTTATGTTTGAATCTGTTGTTCCAGGTCTTTTCTTTATGTTTTCTATTTCAAGCTTTGTCTCAGTTTGTGCCCTCTTTATTGCTTCTATTTTAAATTTTAATTCCTTGGATGTTTCTTTCACCTGTTTTCTTTTTCTTGGTTTTCTTCAAAGAATTTATTCATCTCTTCTAATTTTTTGTTTGTATTTTCTCCTATTTTTAAGGGATTTTTTTTATATTCTTTTTAAGGCTCCTGTTAGCTTTGTAAAACTGTTTTTAGGATGTTTCCTCTTCATTGTTATGTTCAATTCTTGAAGTTATAGAACTACTTGCTCCTTCTGAGGTGTTTGTTGATCTTTGTATTGTTGTATATATTCTTGCACTCGCATATGCCCATTGTTTCCTCAGTTCATTCTTGGTTAATTCTTGGTTGGCTCTTAGTCGGTTGTTGCTCCTGGAGCTCATAATCTGCTGTGTGTTCCAGGAGTTGGCTGTTCCCCTGAAGCCATGGTGCTATGAAGCCAACTGTGATCTTTGCAGATTGTGTCCTGCTGAAGCTGTGCCCTGTCACTTAGCCTGGATTCAGAATGAAGAAGTCTCCACTTGGCCTAAGGGAGTGATCATTTTCGTACTTTTTAACTATTCTATTCAACAATGCCTCAAAATTTTTTGTTTTCCTTTTCAAATTTGTAACTGCTGACAAGTGTCTCATCCATGAAGATGTCACATTTAATAAAAATTGACTCTATCTTCCTCACAATACATAAATTAAATGATTCCTGAAAGCATAGTGCCTTTAGCTGGTCTTCAAATGGTGTGGCTCTTTTAAAGATACCACTTACAAGATAATTTGGGATTAGTGTTAAAGGAATTTAACAACTCTTGATGACAAGTTGAGATTCGATTCATCCTAGGAAAGGGCCAACTATTCTGAATTCTTGGAAAATGAATTTAATCTCATACCAGTGTCTGACACTTTACTAGTTTGAAATTTGAAAGCCTGGAGGCATACTTCTCAACCTGTGGATCTCAACTTTTTCAAGGGTCGATTGACCTCTTCATAAGGGTCACATATCAGATATTCTGCATATCAGGTATTTACATAATGATTTATAAAAGTAGCAAAATTACAGTTGTGAAGTAGCGATGAAATGATTTTATGAATGAGGAGCACCACAACATGAGAGCTGCATGAAGGGGTTGCAGCATTGGGAAAGTGGAGAATCATTTATGTGGACGAAAATATCTATTTCAGCTAAACTTTATCTAGGAAAAATCCTAGAGAATTCAACCTACAGGATCTTCTACATGTGCAGATCTAGGCTTTAGATGTGACTCAATATCATTTAGTCATTATTGCAACAAAGTCCTATGCAACCCTCACTTTGAAAGTAAATTGTTAAAGGAGCAGAGAAAGATATGCTTGTATGAATATAAAGGCATAACTTCCATTTATATCAATATATATAATTTATGAGTTTACTTTCAATAAATGGTTACATTCTAGATTTTAATCCTTTTCTTAAAAGTACAGTTCATTAAAGATCTATTCTTGTTTAGAGTATCCACTGCCCCTTACTTTAAATCTAGATATGTTGTTTAACTGCATATTTAAAGCTGAAGTTGAATTTCACCATTGCAATATACTTTAATGAGTCATTTGTTACTAAATAAAACAGACGACTGTGAAAGTTCTGGAATATTAATAAATGAAATGACTTAGATTCTTCTCTATAACCATGACTTCAAAAGCACTGAGTGGGTAGCTCAATTTCCAGTACAAGGCATGTTCTCCCTTTTGATGAGGATGCCCTATATCCAACTTGAGAATTGTGGGTTTCAGCTAAGTTATACATGCCACTACTGAACCTGTAGGGTTATCCTGCCTTGTGGGTTGTTGATGTTCCTCATAAATGTCAAAGCTGGGTAGAACTATTAGTTTCTTTCTTTTTTGGAAGCTTCCATGTGTCTCTAGTAGCATGAAAGCTAGTCCTCAGGGAGAAGGCATTCTAGTCAGTTATCTTTGGGCTCTGAAGTACATAGTGTCTTTACCTCTGCTGAGCAACCATGGGTGAAACTAATAGGTTACTTGTTTTAGAGAGTCCCTTGGACAGCCCTGGCCAACATCTCTAAAGAGGGCTTTTTATATCTGATGTTGGGGTTTTGTTATGTTCTCTTTGGCTCTGGGTTACCCCACTCAATATGTTCATTTCTATTTCCATACATTACCTGCAAGGTCTGTGATATGTAGTCCTTTCTACTTAATAGTGCAATATGTTTGAGAAAGTCAAAGGAAAAAAATGTCAAGTAGGTATTGATGTAGGAAATTTTCTACAAATATTCTAGATAGTTACTTCTAAAGAACTCAAAATATGCCAGAATTACATAGCTCATGGAAAATAATTTGTATCAGTCATTTTAGTTTCCATTTGCTGGTACCAATTTGTGACTTAAGACCTTATCTTTGTCACACATTTATACCAAAGCAAGTAACTAGGGAAATTAAAAGTTGCAGTTATAGACAGCATCAAGAAGCATAACACAGAAATGCATCTGGTTGCTTTTTCTTAAAATAAATTTTAATTATATATCTTCAATAGATAATGATATAAATGGAAACACTTGAAGTTTCCTTGGAATATGTAATAAAATATTTCCCTTATACCCATAATTCATATACTGTCATATGCTCAGCACTGAGAAAAGCTAATGTAAATGACACCTTAATTAGTGTTCAATGACAAATTGTGGAAACTTGCACTGGAATCTAGAGGAAAGGTGGGATAAAATGAAATATTGTTTTAAAAGTTTCTCATTTTTCTATTACATGTTTCACAAGCATTCATTTTATTGCTTTGTTAAAAATATTAAGATCTAAGGAATCAATATTCACTAAAATACCATTCAAAAACAAAATGAAAAGTTTTTCTTCATTTAGTGTCTTAATCAACATTACTTTACCTATCAAAGCAGATTAGAAACCTTATTTTACTAGTGATCCTTGTTATATGAGAAGCAATTAAACAAACTACCAAGTTTTCTTTATCAATGCGCTCAATATGTAAGCTATAAAATAAGCAATTTTCCTTAAGATGGTCCTCTGTAAGTAGTTGTACCCTCCCAGAATTATGAAGCAAATTATTTATTTAATAACATCAGATACCATATGGAATTTAGTAATGATAGCTGCATGCAATAATTACATGCTACATCGCTTTCACTGGAAAACATAGGAACTGATAAGTTACTGTTTCAACCTGCCATTATAGCTGAGAGTAGAAAAAAATACAAAGAGATTTATGCTCACACTAGACAATCTGAAGATAACTGTAGATTGTTAGGTTTCTTTATAATTTAGCAAGTATATTGTTTTAATTATAGCCAAATTTTCCCTGTGATTGACTTGTACATGCAGATATAAGCTAGAATTGTAAATGTGTTGAGAATTAAAAATAAAAGAACAGAAAGAATGAGACTAAAGAAATATTTTTATTGGCTACTTTATTTTATAAGGAGGATTTTAATTATATGAAATAAAATTAGTTTTCTTTTGGAAGTCTATAAACAATAAGATAGACAATAAGATAGTCTTGATTTTCAGCCTGTAAAATATATTGACAGGTCTAGGAGTCATGCATGCTCATTTTTTCACTTATGCATTTCTCTTAAAATATTTTAAGATGAGTAGCCTATCTGCATTATGTATGAATTTATTTAGTTTGAAAGGGAAAGTTATAAAAGTCCTCTACAGCTCATGAATGGAGATTTGCCTTTGAACATCTAGTCATTGCATTTTTATGTTGGTGTATGAGGGACAAGCTCAGATCATGGCATGGTTGCTACTTTTTGAAACTTTGATATTACTCCACATTTTGACTGAAATGCATTTCTTTTTACCTTTATCCTAGCTAATGTCCCTCATTTTGACTGAAATGCATTTCTTTTTACCTTTATCCTAGCTAATGTCCCTCATTAGCTAGGATAAAGGTAAAATGCCAACTTTTAGCTTACACATCTTTGAACTAAAGTAGCTGCTTCTTCATCTTCCTTTCTATCATAGGTAGGATCAACATAATGAAAATGGCAATCTTACCAATAGTAATCTACAGATTCAATGCAATTCCTATCAAAATCCCAAAACATTTTTTACATACCTTGAAAGGACAATATTCAATTTCATTTGGAATAATAGGAAAGCCAGGATTGCCAAAACAATTTTGCTCAACATAGAAACCTCAGGAGGCATCACCATCCCTGACTTCAAGCTATACTTTACAGCTACAGTAACAAAAACAGCCTGGTACTGGCATAAAAACAGACTTGTAAATTAAATGGATCAAATTGAAGATTCCAACATTAACTCACACACCTATGAATACATGATTTTTGACAAAGAGGACAAAAATATTCAAAGGAAAGTAGATAGTATCTTCAACAAATTGTGTTGGCATACGTGGATGGCAGTATATAGAAAAATGCAAATGAATCCAAGCATATCACGCTGCACATAACTCAAATCTAACCCTGCACAAAACTCAAATTCAAGTGGATCAAAGACGTCAACATAAAAACATCTACATTGAACTTGATAGAAAAGAAAGTGGGAAATAAACTCCAATTTATTGGCACAGGTGGCCACTTACTAAATATAATACCAGTAGCACAGACATTAAGAACAACAATCAATAAGTGGGATCTCCTGAAACTGCAAGGCAAAGGACATAGTCATTAAAGCAAAATGACAGCCTACAGAATGGGAAAATACTTTCATCAGTCCTACAAGTGATAGAGGACTGATTTCTAAAATATATAGACAAATCAAGAAACTAGAGCCCCAAACCATGAATAATCCAGTCAAAAAATGGGTTTAAGAACTAAAAAGGGAATTCTCAGCAGAATTACAAATGGCTGAAAGGCACATGAAAAAGTATTCAACATCTTTAGCCATCAGAGAAATGCAAATCAAAACAACTTTGGGATAACACCTGACTCCTGTCAGATTGGCTAAGATAAAAGACACAGATGACAGCCTATGCTGGAAAGTATGCAGAGAGGAGAGGTTGCAGAGCAAGGGGAACACTCCTTCATTGTTGGTGGGAGTGTAAGCTTTTTTTTAGCTACTCTGGAATGCAGTATGGAGGTTTCTCAAAAATCTGAGAATCACTGTCCCTAACGATCAAACAATACCGCTATTGGGCATATACCCTAAAGACACATATTCACACCCTAAAAGCAATAGCTCATCTCTTTTCACAGCAGCATTATTCTTAATGCAAGAACCTGCAAACAACGTAGATGCCCCTCAACTGAAGAATGGATTAACAAACTGTAGTATATCTACACAATGGAGTACTATTCAGCAGTAAGAAATAAGGATATCCTAAAATTTGCAAGCAAATGGATGGATTTGGAGAATGTCCTCTTGAGCAAGGTTTCCCAAACCCAGAAGGATAAGCAAGGTATGTACTCACTCATTAGTGAACTTTAAGCAAAAACATTCTTTTCTATTGAAAGATAATGGGTGAATAAAGTGATTTAAAACACGCGCACAAAACAAAACAAAACAAAACAAAACAAAACAAAACAAAACAAAAAACAAAACAAAACAAAACTGGTTTCACTGTAGAAGTGTTGCTTAGCAGGATTTTGTGGCGGTCATAGTGCATCGATGGGCATTAGCTGTGACCTACTGTGCTTGTGGTACCTGAAGGTGAGCCTAACCTGGCTTGTGAGGCTTTAGATTTTAGTTTTTGTGTTTCATGTACTTTAGAGAAAAGACAAGTTTTATTATTGTATGGATTTTTTTTATCTATTGTGAATGTTTCACTTTTTTATATAATGCTTGATATTTTCAAAAAACAATAAAAAATAAAAAAGAATGCCTATTATTTTCTAAAATAATATTTCCATATTTTTACTAATATGCACATTTTAAATACTTACAATATACTATGTGCTGCAAAATGGGCTGTAAACTCCTTGAAAGAAGCCACTTTGTCTCTCCTGTTCATGAAAATCATCTTTCTTTCTTTTATATTAATTAATTTATTTACTTATTTTATATCTTGAGGGAAATTTTTTCTCCCTTTTATTTTCCCATTCTCCTCCACACACACATCCCCTCTGATCTTAAGGCTTAGTTTCTTTCCCATAAAACACCATTATAAGTCAACTTGCCCTAATATATGAAAACAAATCTAGTAGGATATATCTGCCTGTGTTTTGCTCCTATCAAACGGTCTCACCAGAAAAGTTGTGGTTACTGAAAGGAATGTCCAAAATCATATACTATGTCACCTGCACAATCTACAGTCCAGACAGCTAATCTTCTCAAATGATATGTCTCTCTTGTTTCATTTCAGTAACCTGATGCTGGGGTGATATACAGCAGTGTCTCTCAAATTTTAGTCTGTAGCCCCCAGTCCCCTTTTCCCAGAACCTTTCAATCTTCTTGGTCGTATTTCAATTTTACTTTTAAAATTGTCAATGACATAAAAAAAATTCTTCAAATTTTGATTTAGTGGGTATTGAATAGTGGCTGACAAATGCACATTTGTGAAAAGTGGTTGACATATTAGAACTCTGAATTTGGAAACAAAGGACCTGACTCTAAATTGAGTGTCTAGCACATAGCAGCACCTAGTAGATAATTCCAATAATTTCTTCATATTTGGGAATATATATATATACATACATACACACACATATATATAAAACTGTAGCAGAGAGCTGTCATAAAAATTAAGTAAAATAATAAAAATAAATGTCATACATTAGGGATATAACAAACATTTTCTCAAAAAAATGGAATTATATCAGTAGAAGCTGAAAGGTTGCTTATAGTCAGAAAACAATTGCCAATATTCAATGAAATGGCTTTTAAGCCAAATGTTCTCCCATTCAATATTGTACAGATATTTTTGAAACTATATATAAGATGCAACATTTATAACCATTAAATTTCATCTTGTTAGCTTTGGCCAGAGTTCTAGCCTGTCAAGATTGTTTTAAATTAAGACTCAGCTACTCAATGTATTAGCTATTGCTTCAAGCTTTATGTCATCTGCAAATCGGATAATCCACCTTCTATGTCATTATATATATCATTAAAATGTTGAGGAGGACAAGACCAAGGGCAGAGACATTTTGTATCTTGTTTTGAAGAAAAAAGAATGTATGTAATAGAGAAAGGAGATAAAATTATTTGACAAAGTAGAAATCCACATAGTTGAATACCATCCTGTCAATATTTCTTAATTGTTTTTCTTATACAGATTTCAGAAAGCATTTTAGTGAAAAACATAAATCAAATAAAAATATGATGTGAACAGCATTTTCTTCTTCCATATAAAACCCAGAAGTGAAATGGAACCAGAACTTAGTTTGTCTTAAATTCTACCTTAGTTAGCAATCTTCCCGAGTAACTACCAAGAATTTTACAAGTGTCTCTTTTTCAAACAATGAGTTAGAGATTCCTGTCCTTTATCATAAATTGAATTTTATTTGGTTTGAAAACTGTATAGTTTTGTTGAGTTCAATAAGATATCATAGAGTATACATTGGAAAATAGTGAAATCTTACTCACTTGCAAATTATAAATCACTGGCACTGAAATACTAAACTAGAACTTTTCTTTAACTTTTTGTGAGCCCTTTAAGAACAATCATTTACACAAAATTTTTTCTTATGAATATTGTAAAATTACAAACAATTTTCATGGGTATCTCTAACAGGAATATCTTTTTTTTAAAACTTTCAAAAATTTTATATTTAAAACTAATTAAGATGTATAAAATGTTGTAAAAATAAAAATAGCACAGATGAAATAGTTGCAATTAGTGCAGAAAAAGTATTTACATTTTTCCTACATGATCTAATGATAAGTTACTTAAGGTACTACCTTACTCTTATCACATCAGAGTGCATTGTTAGGATTAAGGATACTGTCTCACTTTACCATATGCAGTGTAACCCTTTAGGGAGACCTGGCCATAGAAGAGGGAAATGAGTCCTCCAAGTCTGCTTGGTGAACCAAAGGCTTTACTAAGGTTCCTTACAGGAACACTCCAGCATGGGAGAAGACTCCACAACCCTTTCCAATAAAGATCTTCCATCATTGCAGTTGTTAAATGCTTTAAAAATTTGGGGAGCAGCCTTGAGAATCCTGTGACTTTCCGGGCTTCTTGAGCCTCATAAATTTTTTAGTCTTTTGAGTCTGGGTGAACTTTCTTCCTCATTCCAAAATGGAATGTTTTAATACAGAGGAAAAAAATTGCACAGTTCATAATACAGTTTTCAGCCTCATGAATTTACAGAAAGGCATGCTTCACAAAAACACATTGTGGGCAGTTCATAAGCACCTCACAGGTTAGTTCAGAATAAGCCAGGAGGTCAGCGATTATCTCAGATAAAAAAAAAAAAAACACAATTCAAAAAGAAGTCGTGATTTTCCTATCAAAACATGCTTTACGCTCAACATCTTGGTAATTATAAGTGCATGGCAATCCATTTTTAAAATGCTTTTTTTAAAAAAAAAAAAACTTTTGTTCTCAAACCAGCAAAGAAAGAACTCTCTAAACCATTCATCATGATTAGACAAGAAATGAGTTAGAGGCAGCACTGAGAGAGCAATGGATCCCAGAACAAGCAATGGATCCTAGCACTGAGAGAGCAATGGATCCCAGAGCAATGGATCCCTTAAAAAGTGATCTGAATTGCTTGACTGTTCTATCCATTAAAACAAACCACACTCAAACAAGTTCTACATATCTCTATGTACACCTGGGCTCTGTAAGGTTTCTAATTCCACATGTATGTCTTCATCATTCCTTCACAGGTCTATCTGTAATAGCTTGTGGTTTAATATCAATTCTCTAAGCAACACTGGTCCTGTTTGAAACCCAGTGATAGAGATCATGAAAGAGCTGGGGTCAATGCTTCCTAGAAATGCTTTTAAGGTGCAGGATCCAAATAAGGTTTCTATTAGCCTCAACAGAGAACAAATTAAACCAAGACATAGCTAGGCTATTGTGTAAATGAATGGATATATGTCCCTCTCTGTGTGTAAATCCATGTGTGAGATGGCTAAAATGGCTTTATTTTGATGGCAAAATAAGGAAAACCACACAAATTTGGATACCTTTCTTCTGATTTCATTTAATAAAAATAAAATGTCTACAGGGATGAATGGAGTTTGTTTAATCTTACAGTTTTGCCTCAGGAAACAAATAGTAATTATACCAAGGTCATACACCTAGCAAGACATCAAACCTGGGTGTCAGCTTAACTCTGTATGGTCAAGAATGGGAGCACTGATGTTATATTAAAACTGCAGAATAGGAAAAGTACCTGAGGATTTAGAATGATGCAGAGAAGAATATGATTAATAATCATTGATTATTTTTAAAATATTTTTAATCATATTCACAATGTCTTTTCTCTTTTCATCATCACAAAATTCTTTGGAGAGCTAAGTTTTTCATCTGACCTGTAAAGGACAGATGTCTTCAGATTTTTATGAGAGGCCAAGAAAATGAGCCAGGAGCATGAAAATATGGTAAATTCTACTCAGTATGGAAATATTCTATGAGATCCCTAGATTCTACTTTTTTGGGTACCCTGGATACTCAGGAAGTCAAAAGTAGACAACAAGGTCTCTGTTCACATGAATGTGAAGTACAAAATGCCCCTACCATCCTTCCTATAAGAACAGCTACTAGAAAAAGCCACTGATACTTCTTTCTGCCTCCTAATCTTCTCTCAAACCTAAGTCACATAAAGAACACCAGACAGTAGACACTAGAGAATCCATGTAACATCGTCATTAAAACTGTCATGTCTGGAGCACTTGAAAGCAACCAGAAACAGTTTCAAATGGTACATTAAAAAGTTAAATGCTTAGCAGAGAACTAATTTGAATATTTATATAACAATTTTTATTATTTTTTGTCAGTATAGACTCATAGGCATTAATTTATATATTAGATTATGAAACAATATTGTTCTGTTTTATTGTCTGTAGTGGCCCTTTTTAGCCACTGAAAGTTTCAGTTTGTTTTTGTGTTCTTTAAACAACATTCTTCTTATGAAACTCAATTCACAACCCTTGCAAACCCATGGAGCAACACTATTCCTGGGTGCATTCCACCAGAAAAACTGTTAAAAATGGCTGCTACCCCAGGAATTAGTTCTTTTAAAAATACCAAGTAATAAATATTCATTGTATATGTCATCATCGGTCTTGTATTATTCCTTCAACAGTAATTAAGGACTGAAAGGTTTCGGTTCTGTTTTACATGTTTATTTTTTTAAACAAAATACTAGTAGTGCTGAAAGGACAGGTGAATAGTCATATGTGCCAGAAGAGTAGGCATAAACAGAATTTTGATTCCATAAAGCATCTCACTGACTCTCATTTTTACCAACACAATCTGTCACTGGCTTCAGAAACAGTAACCATCCCTTCATTTTCCACTCAAGGAGACAAATTTTCATTTTTCTTCTGCTTCGAAGAATGTATTAATCTCAGAAATCAATTATTAGAAGAAAAATTATATCAATGAAATAAATCAGAAAGCATATATCTTAGAGATAAATGAGCAGACAGAAATTCAAGGGTATTTTTAAGTTACTATTGATTCCCTTTTCTAGTGTGAAAACAAAAGGTTTACAGCTTCTAAATTAAAGGCTTGAGGTAACATTAAATCATCACATTTTATCTGTGCAAGTAAAGAAGTTTGTGTAGCTGCATTCTAAAATTACCACTAAAAATGCATTTCTGCTTTTAAGGGTATCATTCATTTAAACATGGGTTCTAAGATAGTTTAATGAATGTCTTCCTCCTGACATCAACATTTTCAGCTCCAAACAGTTTAAGTACTATTTTGAAATGTAAATATTTCATTAAAATTGGACATAATGCATAAAATTTGATGTTTGCACATATGTATACATTCATAATAACATGTTCATGGTCTAGGTAATATTCATTCATATTCATCACATCCCAAAATTAGTTTTCTTGTGTTCATTCCTCTTTGTGTGTGGAGGGGGAGCAGGGGAGTGTTTGTGTGTGTGTGTGTGTGTGTGTGTGTTCATGTGTGGTAAGTGGTGTAAAGATTCCTGGCACATGGTAGCTACTAGGTAACTGGCTAACCCAACTAAATTGTCAGGGTGCCTTCAGAATATGCCTCCTGTGGAGAGCACACCCCTCTCATCCATATGCATGACCAAGCAGGGCCACATAAACTCCTGCATGCACATGCTTCCTGGACACTCTCCTTTCATCCATATTCTTATTTAGATGTGGCTATGTAAACCTGCATCCACGTGCTCCTTCATAAGAAAATGCCATAAGGGGCTCACTCTCTCTTCTCTTCCTCTCTGCACCTGATTATCTACCTTCTTAAATAGACTCTAGCATGAGTTATTGGTAGTGTGGTTTATTTCCCATGTGCATTAACAAAAGTAAGCACCCAACATATTTATTTACTCTAAACATATTTTCAATACACAATACTTAATTATATAGTGTCTGATTATGGGTAGTAGGTCATACAGTACACATGGCAAAAACATTCATCTAGTGTATACACTTGTCCATGACAGCTAGAAAACATTTGGTAACCATTTCATGATGTACAGCATTGGTTATATTTTATCATTTGAATAGCCCATTTCTCAGTGCTTGGTACTAATTTCAAAACTTTTACAATACTGAGTTATGTTTCTACAAATGAGGGAAAAGAAGAAAGACAGAGGAGTTTTAAAAAGAAGATTAAAGTTGAGGATAGAGGGTGTCTGAAAGAAACTCTTTTAGGTGATCTCTGATTTATAATCAATGCTGTGCATGCTTAGTTTGAGAAGTCCTTCATTATTTTCATTCTTAATTATTTTTAACCCTGTGTCTTTCTCAGATATTTAGTCTAGCTTTGGAAGAAAATATGAGAAATATTATATAATACAAAATAGAGTCATTATTTAAAAGATTGGGCATTCTAAGAATTCAGGAGAGATTACTGCATGTGCATAAAACAATAAAAAAGAATTATACCCAAATTACACTTGGTTTATATTACATACATTTTTAAAAAATTTCTATTATGAATAATGTCATATTTTTATTCATGTATCCCTTGTTCAAAGCCCCTTCCCCCTCCCACCACTCCCAGTCACTCTCTCTTCTCCCCATCTTTTTATCCCCTGCCCAGCAAGAGCAGGAGTTCCCAAGGTCCCAAGGTGGTTTAGTTCAGCATCAACTCCTGGCAGATCTGCTTTCCACACCCCAACATGAAGACTGGGTCAGGTGTTCCTCTGGAGGGAATGGGGTCCAAGTTGCCTGTCCAAGGTGTTTCAGACCTCAAATTGTTCAGTGGTTGTGGTTTGCAGCTTGGACATGTGTTCCTTTTTGTTTAAAGTCCACTAATGAGTTAATATATCCCCTGCATATCTTCCTGGGCTTGTGATAATTCACTCAGGAGGGTATTCTCCAAATCCATCCATTTGCCTGTGAATATTCGGATTTCATTATTTCTTACTGCTGAGTAGTACTCCAATGTGTAGATGTACCACAGTTTGTTAATCCATTCTTCAGTTGAGGGGCATCTACATTATTTTCAGGTTCTTATTATTATAAATAAAGCTGCTATGAAGAAAGTTGAGCTAATGCCTTGATAGTGCAAATGTGCATTTTTAGGGTATGTGCCCAGTAGTAATATTGCTGGATCCTTAGGGAGATTGATTCCCAGTTTTCTGAGAAACCCGCCATACTGCATTCCAGAGTGGCTGAACAAGCTTACATTCCCACCAACAATGAAGGAGTGTTCCTCTTGCTCTGCAACCTCTACAGCCTAGGCTGTCACCTGTGTCCTATCTTAGCCAATCTGACAGGTGTAAGGTGGTATCTCAAAGTTGTTTTGATTTGCATTTCTCTGATGGCTAAATTGTCAAGAACTTTTTCATGTGTCTTTCAGCAATTTGTAATTCTGCTGAGAATTCCCTTTTTAGTTCTGAACCCCATCTTTTGATTGAGTTATTCAGTTTTGGGGCCCTAATTTCTTGAGTTCTCTATATAACTTAGAGATCTATCCTGTCACTTGTAGGGTTAGTGAAAAATCTTTCCCCATTCTGTAGGCTGCTGTTTTGTCTTAATGACTGTGTCCTTGGCTTTAAAGAAGCTTCTCATTTTCAGGAGGTCCCACTTATTGATTGCTGTTCTTAATGTCTGTGCTACTGCTGTTATACTTAGGAAGTTGTCACCTGTGCCAATTCATTGGAGGGTATTTCCCACTTTCTTTTCTATCAAGTTCAGTGAAGCTGGTTTGGTGTTGTTGTCTTTGATCCACTTGGATTTGAGTTTTGTGCAGGCTGATAGGCTTAGATCTATTGTATTTTTCTACACACTACTATCCAGTTATGCCAACACCATTTGTTTAAGAAACTATCTTCTTTTCCATTGAATATTTTGGGACTCTGTCAAAAATCATGTGTTCATAGGTTTTTAGTTTAATGTCGGGATATTCAATTTTACTCCATTATTCCACAATTCTGTTTTTATGCCAGTACCATTCCGTTTTTACTACACTACATCTATAGTATAACTTGAAATTGGAAATGGTGATTGTTCCTGAGGTTCCTTTGTTGAGTAAAATTGTTTTGGCAATCCTGGCTTTCCTGTTATTCCAAATGAAATTGAGTATTGTTCTTTCAATGTCTGTAAAAACTTGTGTTGGGATTTTGATGGGAAGAACATTGTATCTGTAAATTGCTTTTGGTAGAACTGATATTTTTACTATGTTGATCCTACCTATTCAGGAGCATGGGAGATCTTTCCATTTTCTGATATCCTCTTCAATTTCTTTCTTCAGTGATTTAAAGTTTTAGTCAAATAGATCTTTAACTTCTTTGGTTATAGTTACTCCAACGTATATAATGCTATTTTCAGCTCTTGTAAAGGGTGAAGTTTGCCTTATTTCTTTTTCAGCCCTTTTATCTTTAGTGTGTAGGAGGGCTCCTGATTTCTTTGAGTTAATCTTGTATTCTGATACAATGCTGAAGGTTTATTAGGTTTAGAATTTCCATGGTAGAATTTTGTGAGTCACTTATGAATAATATCATATCATCTGAAAATAGAGATAGTATCACTTCTTCTTTACCAATTTGTATCCCCTTAATCTCCTTGTGTTCTCTTATTACTTTAGCTAAAACTTCAAGAACTATGTTGAATAGATAAGGGGAGTGGGGACAGCCTTGTCTAGTTCCTGATTTTAGTGGGATTGCTTTGTGTTTTTCTGCATTTAGTTTGATGTTGTCTGTCGACATTTTGTAAATCGCCTTTATTGTATTTAGTTATTTCCCTGTATTCCTGATCTCTCCAGGGCTTTTTAACATAAAGGAGTGTTGGATTTTGTCAAAGGCTTTTTCAGTGTCAAGTGATATGATCATGTGTTTTTTCCTTCATTTTGTTTATATGACAGATGAAATTTATGGTTTTTCATATGTTGACTCATCTCTGCATTTCTAGGATGAAGCCTACTTGATCTTGGTGGATGATACTTTTTATATGTTTTTGTATACAGTTTGCCAGAATTTACTGAAAATTTTAGCATCAATATTCATGAGAGAAATTCATCTGAAATTCTCCTTTGTTGCATCCTTGAATTGCTTGCTTATAAGGGTAATTGTGGCCTCATAAAAACCATTTGGCAATATTACTTCAGTTTCTACTGTGAGAAAAATTTGAGGATTATTTGTAATAATTCTTTTTTGAATGGCTGGTAGAATTCTGCAGTGAAACAATTTGGACATGGGCTTTTTCTACTTGGGAGGCTTTGAATGACATCTTCAATATCCTTTAGGGTTATAGGTCTGTTTAGATAATTAATCTGATCTTCATTTAATTTTGGCAAATGGTACCTGTCCAAAAAGCTGCCCATTTCTTCTAGTTGTTCCATATTTGTGGAGTACAGATTTTCAAAGTAAGACTTGATAATTCTCTAGATTTCCTGGGGGTCTGTTGTTATGTCCCCCTTTTCATTTCTGATTTTGTTGATTTGGATACTCTCTCTCTGCTTTTTGGTTAGTGTGCATAAGGGTTTATCTATCTTGTTGACTTTCTCATAGAACCAACTCTTGGATTCATTGATTCTTTGTATTGTTCTTTTGTTTCTGTTGTATTGATTTCTGCTCTAAGTTTGATTATTTCCTGCCATCTACTCCTTATATGTGAGTTGGCTTCTAATTGTTCTAAGGCTTTCAGCTGTGCTGTTAGTTCTCTAGTGTGAGATTTCTCTAGGTTTTTCATATAGCAATCCAGTGCTTTGAATTTTCCTCTTAAGACTGCTTTCATTGTAACCCACAAGTTTGAGTGAGTACATTGTGGATTCATTTGCATTAAATTCTAGGAAGACTTGATTTCTTTCTTAATTTCTACCTTGACCCAGAGGTGGTTCACTTGAGTGATGTTTAGTTTCTATGAAATGGTAGGCTTTCTGTGATTTTTTATGTTGTTTAATTCTAACTTTAGGTCCTGGCGGCCTGATATGATAAAAGTGATTATTTTCAATTTATTGTATTTATTAATATTTGCTTTATGGCCAATTATGTGGTCATTTTATTTTTTTTCCTTTTTTTTCTTTCTTTTTTCCTTCTTTATTTTGTATTTATCAAAAAAAAAACCACAGTAAACAGAATTTAAAATGTGGAAGAGTTAACAATAACTATACAGAGGATAAGAATGATAAGCATGGCTTATCAAGGGTGGAAATACAAATAAGATTGCTACACATATATTTTCTTTGTGTTCATCTTTCCCTCTGAATTTTTTTTTCGCTGTATATCCTTATTCAAGGTCTCTTCCCCCTCACAACACATCTGGTCATTTTTCTTCTCTGCGACTCCCCATCCCCTCCCTGGGCAGGGAGCAGACAGTCCTATGGACCCACTGACCCAATAATGCTTAGATCAGTCTCCACTTCTGGCCAAATCCAGTTATTTCCCCCCCCCCAAGAGTGAGTCAGGTGTTCCTATAGTTGGACTGGGGTTTGAAGGGTCAGTCCAGGGTGTTTCTGATCCCAAGCTGTTCCGTGGTTGTGGTTTGCCGCTTGGGCATGTTTGGCTTTTTTTCTTGTTTGTTTGTTTAGAGACCACTAGTGAGTGAGTATATCCCCTGCTTATCTCTCTGAGTTTGTGA